>KZ652203.1:104748-131908 GCA_001010745.2 Gerris buenoi
CCCTTCAGGGCCTCTAAGAAAATAAGAAAATACTATTCATTTATAGGAAATACTGGTGAGGAAAGCGATTAAAGTATATTATTTGTTCATAAAAACAAGTGATAAGTTAAGTTTTTCTTAAGGACTATACTATATATGTATAGATATGAAATCCAAACGGGCAGATTAGGGCAGCTGATTCTTTTTGTAAGTTGTTCATAAGGTCCTACAGAATAGATTAATGTGAATTATAACATGACGAAATATGACGTTAATAAGTTATACTCTAGGAAATCCTAACTAAACCTCTATGAACCATTAAATGTAACACAACTTACAAAGATGGATTTTTTTAATTTTTTTTTTCGTCCAGTGATGCTTAGCCAGTGTTTTTGAAGTATTAATAAGTACAAATATTGGTCTATAACCATAATTTTAATTTTTCTTCGAACAAATAAAAATAAATCAAAATATCAAATCTGTATGTGTTATTTTGCAATATTTCTGCAATGCAACAAACATGAACTTTGAAAGCTCCTGACTGAATACATGAATGACTTATTGCCGATAATGAGGTTGAAACATGCTAATTAGCTATCCTATATTGCCAAAATAACAAAAACATTTTTTTTGGAAATCTTCAAAAAATAGGTTTTTTCGCCTGAAGCACCACTGTGCGTTGTCCGAGAATTATTCAGTTTTTTTACATATTACGCAGCTAGCACAGGTTTTCCGAAGCTGCAAACTTAGGATCACACTACCCTAACACCCTAACTGGTCCGAACAATATACAGTAAAACCTGCTAAGTAAGACCACCCGTGTATATTGACCACCTGGTCAATGTGACCACTTTTTCATGGTCCCCTTTATACTATCCTGTACATTTTCTTCTGCTTATTGTGACCATCTGCCTAAGGTGACCACTTTTGGTCGGTCCCTTCGGTGGTCACTTTATCCAGGTTTTACTGTATAAAATAATCAGAACTATCACAAAATGTTTATTTCTTGAATTTTTCCCAAATCATCGTATTTTCGATGCTCTGTAATTAGAAAACTATAGTCCACAGAGAAAAAAGCTATTGATATGAAATATTAGTAAATTTTCTCCTCTACAAAATTGGTAATTACCATTTTTTCTCTCAGATGCACAGGAAAAGAGATAAAGATTAAAAACTGAAAAAAGTGGGAAAATTTTAATGTTTTTCAGCTATAACTCTGCTTCCATAGGATCTAGGATTTTGCAAACTTGGGTTTTTACTAGTGGTACTAGTCCCAACAACATGTCCAAAAATCATAAATACCGGACCTTTTGCAATGAATCCCAAATTTTTTGTACGAGTATAAATTGACTGGACTAAAGGTGAATAATAAAATATAGTATTAAATTGAGTAAGGTACTACCTTCCTGAATCTTGATTTATCAATAATGTGATATAACCACTGACCACAATAAAAACAAGCATGGGCTCGATGAAAAAATGTAATTGCCTATTCAACAGATCCTAATTATTTATACTAAAATTTTGTGGCTGGATGGGGTGACCAAAAACATTTTTTCTGATATACGAGAAGAAGTTGCGAGAACGATCTAACTCGTTAAGTCGAGGGTTTTAGTACATATTACCTAAAACTAGCCACTTTAACAAAAATTAACTGAATACTTAAACTATTATTAAAAATAAATGAGGCATGTTCATAGTTTTACGACTAACTCAAATTTTATTCCACCAATTGATTATCGTTATCACATATATAGTTACCTCTATATTAATGGATTAAAAGGTCTAGAAATTGTTAATACTTATAGAACGATTGAGTCAGAAGAGCGCAATAAGCAATACAATTAAAAAAAGATCACACTCTTAATGACTAATACTCTTGAACTGATATTATACAAAGAAAACCTTATCAAATGTTTATGACATTCTGAACCAAGAACCGAGTGATAAGATTAGCTTGTGAATAAATTTTATAAATACCTCTATTGATAAAAACCCTCTTCAATCAATCATAAATATAATGAACGATTTGTCACCGCCTTAAAACATATGAAATAAAAGCCCTTAAAACATATGAAATCATAAATATATAAAGAGTGTACTAATATTTGTGGTTCCAGCATGATGTTCCCCCTGATCATTTTTCGATTTTCGTTAGAGATGATTTATTAACACTTAACTTTTCCACGTAGATGGGTAGTTCCTGTTTTATGGCCTGCTATATCACCTCATTTAAACCCCCTCAATTTCTTTTATTGGGGGTATTTGAAAACACTGTGGTACTCCTAATGTAAATAGCCTCAAGAAGTTGCAGCTACAAATTAATCAAAAATGCTAACAAATCCGAGCCAATGGGGGCTTTAGAAAGAGTTCAAATATCCTTCTCTAAAGGTGTCGTGCCGGCTTGGAAATGGAAGGAGAAAATTTTTAAAATCTTCTGTGTAACTTTATTTTTTGGTTTGTACATAATAAATAAATAGTAAATATGTAATTGCAAATGAATGTTTTTTTTTTTAAATACATTCCATATCTCCGACATTGTTACTTTGCGGACCGCTTACTAAGACTTTTTTGATTATCTTGGTCCACACTATTACTTCTTAAAATATTTTAGGTACTTAATCCTTAATGTTTTATTTTAAAACTCCGTATATACACAACAATAACTTCTTTTTATTCCAGTATAATTCGTAGAAATAAACAGGTCAAGTGTGTGCTGGTCAGCACACAGCGAGGGTCCGTAGGCCACACTGTATAGTTTAAATAGTAGATACCCTATTGATGGTGTTTTTTAAAATGCTAAAAAGCTTTGAACTATCCTATGAGTCTGATATTCTCAAAACACATAAACAATCTTCTGATAAAGTATTTTTTTTGCCACTGAACCGGACTACAACCATATAAATACATCGAAAAGACCATAATTTTAAAAAAAAGTATTTTGTCAATAAAAAATAAAATAATATTTTTTTCGAAATTTTCGAAGAATTTTCGTAAAATTTTTTCAGATTTTTTGTTCTTCACATAAGCGAGATAGAGGGGGGGGGGCCCTTCAAACTTGCCTACGCTCACCCTATCAAAATTATAATTAAAGAATTATAAATTTTTGTAATCAGCTAGACGTACTCTTTCATAATATGATAACCCTCATGGTGTCAAAAAAAATAAAATAAAATAAAATTTAACCCTTGTTTTCGTACCCTAATTTTTTTTTTAAATAGGTTTTTTAAGTCGCTATATTTTTAACATGTGTGGGTAGGTACAAGACATATCCATGCCAAATTTCAAAGTCATCGGACGAAAGGTGTAGCCGTGAGGGCAGGCGGCGGACGGACAGACAGACAGACACACGCAGGAAAATATAAGGGTTCTTGGCTTTTGCCTACGTACCCTAAAAATCACATATCACACAGCGAATATTTATAGACTGCATACTTGATGTAAAAGCTTTTAATAATTATATGTATACGTTAAATGTTATAAAATTTATTAATAAACAAATATCGATAAAATAAACCTCTCTGCTAACTCAAAGAACAGGTAATAGATATTAGCGAGAAATTTAAATCGAATACCAAGTAATGCCTATTTGTATTTAAGTTTTGATAACGTTTTCCAGTAAAATTGATTAATTATGCACTGACAAGGATAATTTTCAATACACTACTTTCACCTATTTGTACAAAACAATCAAGAATGACAGAAACAACTATAAATGAGGGAAATAAAATATATTTGAAAAACCAATTCCTCTGCTAATTTTATATAAATAAACAACCCAGCCAATTAAAAAAGGAGAATATAACACGTCTCCTTTACTGCCACTCCAATAATTGATAAAAATAAATGTATTTCTCTCTGTATGATAAAGATAGTCCTCCCTGTCTTCTAAAAATTAGATGCTTTAACTTAAATATTATTCTTATGTACCATATATTTAAAAACATCTCCTATATCGGACTAGTATATTTATAACTTAAGTCCTATATCGAGCACCTTGTTTTATAACATTAATAATATAGGAAACATTAAGTAAGCCATAAAGACATTTTTCAATTGTTACTAGATACGTGCATAAATCATCTATGTTAATATTAGTTTTTATTTTTTATTTTATTTTATTTTTATTTTTTTTAACACATACAAGATGAAATAACCAGAATTACTATTTTATAATGTAAGCAAATATACAAAAAATGAGCCTTACCTCTAACACGTTTCGATCGCTCTACTTGAAATGCTTGGTAGGAACATCAAGGTATGCCTGGAAAACAAAGAGAAAACAATTAGAGACATAATACAAGCAATATAAACAAAAACATGCATTAAATGAAATTTAATATACTCAATTTTAAGTACATAATAAATAGAGAAAAAAAAAACGGTATTTTTAATAAATTATAAAAAAAATGTACTTTCAGACTTAAATGTCATTCAAATAAAGGTAATAGTAGTTCTTGGGTGTTTGATACTTAACACTTCAACAATTCATTATCGTTAAAAAATGTTAATGCATATAGTAATGGCAAATGCCGTTACATTCTAGGAATATATTGTTTTATTTTAACAAGAATAAATAAATATAGGAAATATTTTTGACATACATCATAAGATACAAAAAAAAAAGATATTAGGGAATAAACTGAACGAACAATATTAATCAATAAACAGTTAATAGAAGGTATTGATTGAGATCTGACGGTATATATTCATGAAGATTAACTGATAAATAAGGTAATCAAGAAACAAAACATACTAGTTCAAAGTAGTGTAGTAGGTTCTGGAGGGCGATTCTGTAACTTTGAAACCTTCCTTTTCATTTTGTTATATATCAAAAAGTTGATATGAAGATGCGCGTGCAACCTGTCAAGTGAATCTGTAACTTTTGTATGTTGTTATATAAGGAGAAATTGATATATAAGGTTTGATAAATAGCAACTCGAAATTGTTGTTGATATAATTCGTCAGGTTATGTTGTTATACATCAAATGCTAAAAACCAAAATAAAGTGACGCTATTATTGATGTTTTCATTCACTTTTACTATTTCAACACACACATTTTAACAATTTAACACTTTTAACTATTTTCTTCGACAAAAGTTGTTAAAATTAAACACCTCCTTTAAAATTGTAAGTTATAGATAAAAGAAATTAATTTTAAATTATTTTATTTTATTAAAAGATCTTATCTTATTAAATTATATCATTTTATTAAACGATTTTAAAGATTAAAGAAATAAAAATCAGCTTTTTTATTTTTACTTTTATACACCTTTAAAATCCATCAAACATTGAATAAAATTTACTGAAATGACTATAAATTGGCCAATAAAAAGATCGCTGTCAATCCGCAGTTCAGTATACGGCCACATACAGCGCTGGCATCACTTTACAGATTCACTACATTATATAACAACACTTTGATATATAGCGAGTCTTGATATATAACGTCACTGTGGATTTATATCAAAGTTACAGAATCGCCCTCCTGTATCCATAAACTTTTATTTTATAGTTTCACTGGATACATCACCATGAGATTTTGTTAGAGGTTTCCCCCATATAATATAGCCCCTTTTTACTTGAAATGCTAAGATTCGCCATCTAGATCCAAGATGGCGACAATTTATACGTTGAATTCGTACAAATCAATTTATAT
The DNA here is from genome assembly GCA_001010745.2 of Gerris buenoi. NCBI lineage: Eukaryota > Metazoa > Arthropoda > Insecta > Hemiptera > Gerridae > Gerris > Gerris buenoi. The sequence continues at coordinate 110,388 of KZ652203.1, forward strand.
GTAGAATACGTATAAATTGCAGACGATATTCTCGAAATAAATTACACCACAACCTTGACATTTAGAAGTTAACCCTCCCTTAACGACACATGTGATTTTCCAATTTTGATTGAAGGTGACGCGACGGTTATACATATAAGTATTTGAAACCAATTCCCCTCGTTAACATAACTAACACTCAATTCTTTGAAACGTTGAAATAAAATCTTTGTAAACAATAATATTTATGTTAATATGTTAACGTTACAGACTGATAGACAAGCGCAGGGGTGTGAAAGGGTCCTAGTTTTTGCCTTAGGACCCTAAAAACTGTATTTTAAAAAGTAATAAACAGGTAAGAGACTATCATAGCCCTTATCTACTAGATGGAAGACCTCAAATCAAAGTACAAAAGTGAGGCAGATCACGCGAGGGCGGAAGAACTGCAGAGAGCCGTTTTGCGAGCCAAGCTTAATTTAATACTACCCTAATAATCTAGGTCTGCACCCTACTAGCTACAAATGGGATTCTAGTTTCAAAACTGTATTCAAGGTTTAACTTTAAAAAAGGACAAAATTTAAAATTAATTAAAAAAGTTAAATGTATTTTTCAGAGATATTACTATACGTATAAAGAACGCTTAAGAGGTTAGAAAGTATATTTAACATTTTGAAGCAAAATGTTATTATTTTAGCTCAATAAGGAGGATATATTTGGACATGACAAAGAATATCCAAAAATAAACTTACTCGAAGATATAAAAGAACTAAGTTTGTATCAAAGAAATAAATCGATAAACAGAACTCATCGTAAACCTCTCAAGAAAGATAATACCAGATCAAGAAATTCCTTTGATATCATTAACTTTTTTGGAAATTGTAGACCTCAGGACTATAATGGAAATAACTTTTTACTCACAATAACATGTTTATAATCAACTAGAAGAAAATAAAAAGTTAAATATTGCAGTGTGAATACAATGGAAAATTTGTATCAGGTTAATAATGTTTATTTATTATTTACTGATATTGAGTATTACTCAACTTTAATTTACTGTTAAAAAAAACTTAATACAGAACAAGTCTCAACTACATAGATATTTGAAATCAATAATTTTACATTCAGAAACCGTATTAATCGAACAAAAACATAATTAGAACCGATAAATGTAATAGTAGGCGGTCTCTGTTTTTATTTATTTATTTTTTAAATATAAATAGCTCATTACACAACACAATACATAATATTCCACCTTACTAAACAATATAAAAAATAAATTCAATATAGACAGTACTTTACTAAACAGCGGTAAATCAGAAAGTTACATAAAATACATCTAAGCGCAATTATCGCACATAGAAAAAATGCTGTCTTATAATGTAAAACAAGAAGATTTCCGTTTATTAATAACGTAACAAAGAAGGGGTATGACACCAAAAACAAAATTCAAGTTAGCTTACCACTCGTAATAAAAAAACCATTAATAAATAATTGAGAAATACATATTAAAGCAAAATACACAATGGTACGGAAATCAGCTGATTAACAGTCAGCTGATCAAATCAAATACAAAAGAAGGTAAGTATAAGTATAAGTAGTAAGTTCAGACAATACATAGAACAAAACACAAATCTTTTGTTACCAGTCAGTTGAGATCTTTTATATTCTTCCTCGAGATGAAATTTTAGGAATGTATATTAAAATAACGTATATTATGAAAAACAATATAAATAAATGAAAAATTTAAAACCAACTTTTTTAATTTTTTATATAACTTTTATCAAAAACCACTTTGAGCGATCACATTGCACTTAATTTATATAATTTACTCAAATTTCCTAAATAGTGAAATTTAATTAAGAATCAAAACTAATCGAAATGTTTATTGGAATAGTTATTTTAAATGATTTGGCGAAAATATTATAGAAAACAAAGCTTCAATATTTAGAATTAATATTGTCTCTAAGTGCCCAGAAAAGGAAGAAAGTTGTGTTAGGGGGTAATGAGGTCAACCTGGATGTTGTCTGGCTGCAAGACGGTAGCCAGGATGGTATCATGGTAGCCAGTAACTAGCTAGTTAGAGGTAGAAGCCTTTAGGTGTATGCAATCATGACAGGGGCGTGGCAACCTCTCTAGTCAATGGAATAAAGGTCATGAACTCTCACTAAACTCATGTCTCACTATTCTTATCACCACCTCGCCTTATCACATTCGAGCATGAATACCTTTTCATCCTACTCCGCACTCTTATCACTACCGTTTGATCGCAGCTGCTGCCCTCCCTCTAGATTAGATATTATTCCATGTCACACAGGTGACTAGTATCCTTTTCACCCACTATCTCACTCGTCCTTGTCCCTCGATACTCCCCTTGTCACGGTTCAACCTTCAGAGCTTCCTCTTTAAAGCCATTGAGTGATTAGATCAAAGTGACCGCCGATGCATCTAGCCGCAACGCTGACCTCAGTCTAATTGAAATTTATTTTCACACAACTTCAAACTAGATGCTTTCAAATTAATGACAATTGATAACGGTGTCTCTATTTATTTACGTTTGGATTTCTGAGTGCATAGCCAAATACACATAAAGGTTGGATGTTATAGGTAGTTGCAATTGTCTCATGAATAGATAGTTTTCTATAAAAAAAAATGTTATCGATTGCTTTTTAATAAATGGGAACAATAAAAGGTTTTCTTAAGCCTCATTGTCATTGAGAGAGGATTTTGGCATATTTGATAACGAGAATGTTATCAAAGGCGGTGTGTTGGGGGTGTTGGGTCACATCAGGGAAAATAATGATAGGCAATTAATTGAATGATTTTGCTGACAATGAATACACTAATCGTATAACTAGCACTTCTTTCAAACCCCAAGAGACCCTCCACTATACCCTAATAGTCCCAAACAAAATGAGTAATAAAGTGTGGCTGATGAAACTGATGGCAACACTAGTAATTATCATTATCTGACATAACCTTCTCCCACACTTTGGCTCTTTTATGTATGTTGTTGTAAAGCCAGTTATCTTACTCCACCATCTCTTGAGTATAGAGATTTACCTATCAAAGAAACCTATGCTGTTTAACAAATAAATAAATAAATAAATACGCTCCTGACGGAATAAATATATAAAAAAAAAGTTTTCAATAAAGGTCTACGATTATATAACAAGAAACTTGAGTGACTGAACACACACTTTTTTATAACTATTTAGGAATTTGCTTTACAACAATTCAACGAGAGAATACAACTTTAACAACAATAACAAAGAATTGTTCACAATCGATGTTCACAAGACATTTTTCAGCCTCCTAATATGTAAGTACACAATTGTAAATAATTCAATCGAGTATTTACGACCGAAGTAGAGAGACTTAAACGATAAATCTGAAGAGGTTAAAGCATCCCTTCTATAGGTCATAAAAATGTCGTAAAAATATGGGCGGGGTTGATGGCTTGGTCCCAAGAGAAGAAATGCAGGAATCACAGTCACTTATATTTGCTCTCAAGTGTTCCTCAAAGTGTATTAAAAGGTTGTTGAAAGTGGAACAACTCTATAGATCTGGGTATGGGATAGGAACTCATGATAGGTTCGTCTCTTCTTAGCCAATATTATCTCAAATCTTATATCTAGACTAGACAGTCATATTCAATGTGAATAATTTTATAAGGCAACAATATAATAGGAGATAATATCGTAAAAGTTATTGTTCCAGGCACCCACTCAATAATAAACAATACCAAATCTGACATTTTTTTTTCTTCTCTCTAAAACTAAGAGGGCAACCTAATTCAGGCATTCAAATAAGTAACTACACTGGTCCCTGACACCATCCCTCAGGCGCTGATGATGACTGCTTGAGGATAAAAGCAGGTTTCACCTAAATATTGGGGAGAAACCTAAGTAAATAGTAATTACACAAATAAAAATAGAAATGAGAAAGTACAGAAGGAAACAATGTATCGTCTAGAAGAATCCATTTCAAGCAGTTGAAATAAAAATAAATATTAGTTCACTGATTTTTTTTAAAGAAATAAAATGTGCCTTGCTCGAGTCTTCCATTATTTTTTCTCTCCTTTTATCTTCATTAACCATAAAAGTTGAAGTTAAAGGGTGCAACCCTGTATTTTTGCGAAAAATAACCGGGGAGAAGTAGAGGAGGAGGGGGATAACAAAAAATACCCCCGGATTTCAATAAAATAGGATGAGTAGATGTTAATATATGTTGGCTTGCAAAATTGCTGAACGAGAGACAGACCGACAAACAGACGCACGAGACCCAAAATGTTCCCTGAAGTCTGAAACGGATACTATACCCGGAGAATAAAATGTTTCGCTGTAATTACCTACGAATAAAATGAAACTTTAAAAGTGTCATTTTATTCACAGTAAAGGGTCTAAATTAGATGCCTTGATAAATTTAAATATCAAGAAGATGGATAGATATACGTTATATAGACGTTATATTCCGAGAAATAAGAGTTTTATTAATAAAATTTCTGCCTAAACGATATTACGGTAGTTTTTCGACGAAAACATTTAATAAAATATTTTTTTTCCCTACAATAAAACTTTTTAATAACAACATATTCGTATGCCAAGGAGGAGAGAAAGATTTATAACGTTTAATATAAGAAAATGTGTTATCTCATGATTTATATATCTTAGTAAGAAATAAATATTTAAAAAAAAACAAATTGAATTCTTTATTTACCTCTTGTGAAGGTAACAACACCAGCATATAAAGTTTTTAAATGTTTTTTAAAAAAGTTAAGATAATATTGAGTTGGAGCTTGTAGGCTCTAGCAGAGGGGAGGCCATGAAATCATGAGATGACATCATGAACTGACAAGGGTAAATTAGTCTCTAGGACGAGGTGATATCATCGTGCCCCGGTCCGTCCGTCTGTACTGTGCTAGCCTTCCTTTCTAAAACCAGTTATACACTCTGACCCACTCCGGGCAACTTGTGAGCCAACACAACTCTCTGCTTACTTATCTCTAAAAATACTCGTACTTTCCACCAAGTACAGGCTTAGAGTATTAGAATTGCAAATTTAGCGTTCATACAACTATGTCAATCATGAAAGAGAATAAAAGGTTTTATACTTTCAATGGATGTATGACAACATTTATTAGGGGGCATATAGAACTATAACAAAATCATATCTAAGATCTATCACCAGATTCATGGAATATAAATGCATTACAAAACATTTATTGCACTACAAATAAATCTATTTCATTGAAATGTCTCATCATTATTAATACAAAGCATTGCCTTCTGCCTTGTATATAGCAATAAAAAATCGGTCCCAGACAACTCATACTAACTTCTCGATAATCTTGGTCCCAGATTCCACAAACTTTTTGTTTTCGATTTTCAACGAAATCATATATATTTTGGTTAATATCCCCAGAAACATGATTTTTTCACCGGGAATGTGGCTTATATCGTTGGATTCTTAATTGAATGGACTACATTTTACATTTTTTTAAAAAATCAAAATCGTAGAAACCGATATCGAAAAATTCTTTTTTTCACATTATTTTTTTAGAGTTTTTGGTTAGCGCCCACAAATTAGGAGCTAAAAACTAAAATGAATAGCCAAATTCGCCTCATGTGGCCTTTAGGCTCCACGCGTCTACTCAAACGACAGACATTTTTTTAAAAACCAATTTTTTGGGCTCAGCGAACTTCTTTAAACTTCTCAGGGAATTTTCACGGCATCACAATACGATCTGTTTATATAAGTAAAAAAAAATAGCGAATTTACTTGAATTCTATCTTAAAATTGAATATTTCGAAAGGCGTTAAATCATAATAGAATAAAGCTTTTAATGTGTTAGTAATGATAATACAAACCTGATTTGATTACACTTCAAAACCCACGTACATTTGAATAATAATAATACGTATATATGTAATATTATTATATCGCGTTATTTTAACCTTTCATAATCACAAAAAAATTCGCAACTTCACTAAAATAAATCTGAGGATCGTTCTGCTTGACCAAACATTTACTTGCAAAATGTAAAAAAAATATCCAACAACTATATTATAATTTAACTATAAATGTATCTTCCTATGTAATATAATTTGTAAGAATATCCCAATTATGCATAAAAGAAAAAAAAAATATCATATATTGATGTTTCTCCTTGAATAAATTTACTCACTTAAAACATGATAAAATCTAATACATCATTGTCTATCTCTCTTAAAACATAAATATTATTGTTTAAATGTAATCATCTACTTATAGAATAGCTCATAATATCACATGGAATTTTAAGAATGTTTGATGAACCTTGGCAAATATATACAGTGTATCCAGACTAGTTTGATATTAATAGAAAAAGGCCGGAATTTGTTCTACAAATGGAGATGGAGAAACATCCTTTGCAAAGAATTCAGTAAGGGGTGAGAAGTGTATAAGCCGACAATCAAGTACCTATTTAAAAGTTAAATAACTAAATACTATCACACATAATCTAAGATTATACTTAATGCGTTAAATGTTCTCATTGTTTTTTTTTGTTTTTTTTATCTTTATACATTTGCAAAACTGGTTATGCTAATGAAGACTAAGTAAAAGTAAGTACGTAAGATCTATTAATAGGAATATATAGGATACGTAATTAAAAAACCATTAAATTCTCTGAATGATAACAAAAGGATAACTACTATATCTTATCCGGGCTAATAAACTCGAATTTACAACACAATACTAAAAACATACTTAAATGTACTAAATTTAAAAAAGCAAAAATAATTTTGAGGTCGGAACAAGTAAACAAAATAACCAGAAAACTAAAGAATGTGATAAGGAAAATTAATAATAAGGAAACTGAAGCCACCCTTTTAATAAGGGCTAAGCTACGTTACGCATAATCATATGCAGAATCAAATTGGCATGAATGAAAATGCCTTTAAACATGATCTTATAACCACCAGCAATTTTGTGGAATTAATATAATCCTAAATATTTTTAAAAATTAAATTAAGAGTAAAAGAAATAAAAATATAGAATAGTGAATTAAATTTATCAGAATAATGTAAAAATAACAATAATAATTAGTATTTATAGTAAGTGATTCCATTTAAAATGTTATGGGCCATCAACAATCAGCTGAGTATATGATAAGTCTTTCCTTTTTTTTGGTTTCTTAGTTTTATATTTTACTTCATTTAGTTTTTTCACTAAGATTAAGTTAAAGGAAGTACCAGTAGAAGAAGAAGATCAATGAAACAACAAACTAAAAAATTATTAGGATGAGGTTATTCTGACTATAATTATTCAAAAAATGATTTAATTACCGTAATATGGAAAACTTAAAACACATAAATAAATAATCGCAATTATATAAAACTGGTTTAGCTCACATCAGCAATGAACGAACCTGTTGTAATATTATTTTAAACACTCAACTTTGGGAAACCACTGACGGCTAAGGCTAAGAGAAATGATTAAACCTAATCAAGCAAAGGAAATGCAACGGGATTGACTATATATTGAGACGAAGTCAGAAACACTTTAACGACAAGAAAAAAACCTATATATTCGGACCCACCAGACACCAGATGGCGAGGAAGACTCAACCAGATTTAGAAAAGATCAATAGAAGAGAAAATTAAAAATATTTGTAAAAAAATTGGAGTTTAGTTGCCAATAGAATTCGACGGAGAGCTGGCAAAAATGGAACATCAATTTTTCTTGGTCTCTCAGTTAAATCTAACTCTGCTTTCGGTTTAAATTTATTTTTTATTCCTTGTATTTTTAAGCTTTCTGGATCAACAGAGTTGTGTCGGTGTATGACTGTTGTGTTCATATTTTGTTTGTCACTGTCTGTATGGATGGTAACTCAAGTTTTCAACCGTTTTTCAACACCGCCAAACAATTATATCAGATTTTAAGGTCCTCAAATATCTATATTTTAAGATCACACACGAAAATATCGTGACAAAACTAATGTGAATTTCATTTCAATGTACACTCGTGCACACAATAATTTAAATCATTAGATTCAAACTCATTCACAGACTGACTGATTTAACACACTAAATTATCAGCTATTTGCTTATCAGCTTCATCATTGATAAATCTCTTATTTATTTATGTATTGTTGTTAATGTGAATAAACAATAAATTATGTGATGAAAAATGTGCGGGACTGGACTCAACCTTTTTCAACCTTTTTTCGGATTAGAAGGGATTCAGTGTCGGTTTCCTTCGTGCGGTAATGGACCTATCACTTTTGTGCGGTTTTGTACCGTTTTCGAGGAAAGTGTGCGGTATTGGTATTTTACCGTATTTTATGAATGGCAAATATATAAAAAAAAGTCAAATTATTTATAATTTTTATACCGAGAATAAAATGTGACGTAACTTTCTAAATATAAAATATATAGATAAGATAACATTTATACCAATTTATTTCAACTCGAAATAAAAAAAAGGATTTGCAATTATTAAAGGTTTAATAAAAGAAATCTATAAGAATGGTTATTGTTAGCTAGAGAATTTGAGGTCAAACCATTAATAAAAAAAGCTCCAAAGAAATCTATCTACTCCAGGGAAATTATAATTTAGCGGATTAATTAAAGGCGACACTAATTGACGACTCGACCGATAGATTAATCTACCCAAGTCTAATTATTCCTAAAGAGAAATGATTATTCATTGTAATCCAGTGGGAACTTCAAGTAATAATAACTATATTGTATCCTTTTAAAGTAAATAGGATATAAAATACACATTAGAAATATTAATCAACTTTAGGTTAATTTATTACAGAGTATTATCATTATCAGTAAAGGTAACTAATTATAACAAAAATTAACAGTTAACTAAAATCCCATATATTGGCATATATTAAACATTACTGCTACAATATACATATGATTTATTTTTGCTTCCGAGCTTTCCGAATGTAACGGAAGCTATGTGATCATTCTGAAGAACGAATATTTTTGCAAGTAAAACTACTTGCGGTCCGGAGGTCCACGCACGCCCTAATGCACGCAAACTCAAATAGGCAGGGAAAAAAAGTGGTTTTTAAAAAATGTCTTTCTGTCGTCTGGCGTCTGTCTGTGCAGACGCCTAGAGCCTAAACTATACTGGTCCCCATTTTGACGAAATTTGGCATACACGATCAGAAAAATCATACCCTTAAGCGAAATCGAGAAACGAATTCTACCCACCAAAAACTCTGAAAAACGTGGAAAAAAATTATTTCTCGAAAACTGTTCCGACGATTTTTATTAAAACATTCTAAAATGTAGCCCATTTAAATACGAATCTAACGATATAAGCCGTTTTTCCCGGGAAAAATCTAGTTCCTGAGAAAAAAGCTTAAAACCCGGACGGAGAGAGCCCGGGTTCGATTCCCCGCACAGGAGATGTTATTTTTATGATAAATTTTGATGAAATGTTCAATAATAATTAAAAGTACATACAAAAACTAATAATTGGAAAACACTGGGTTAAATAATTTTAAACTGGTGTATGAGAAAGTTTGTCTGAGTTGTCTCGGAGTATTTTTTAATCTATACTGTTGTATTTCACGTACTGAAGTACAATTTATTTTTATTTTCTATAAGAGACTTCATTTTTTTAAAATTAAATTGTTATTGTTTTCTTTCGAAATCTTATAAGGTGAAAACATATTGAGTAAAATTCAATGTACTAAGAGGACCATTTATTTAATATTATGCCACGGAAAATTATACTCGTTTAGCACTACTATGACATGACAGTAACCTTGTGGGATAATTAACAACAAAATTATGAATACAAACGACCTCGTCAAACCAGACATGAAAATAAGCGGAGCAGTATTGCTAATCACATCTCTGTACTAAGGAAAATACACAAATAGGTAAAATGTATAATAATACAATATTTACAACAAAAAAATCTTCAACCTTAATGTTGAATTTTTATCAAAGATGATTAAAAAAAACTCTAAAATATTTATTTTCGTATTTAGGTTTAATAGGGTTTTTATTTATAACTCGAAGAAGAATCATGGATACTTTTTTGGAAATTGCAGTGAAATCCAGTGTAAACAAAAATTTAGACGACATTTAAGCAACAGTTTTCAGAGGGTAGAAGAAGGTTGCCATGGTGCGCTCCTATTGACAAAATATTGTACTAAAAAGTGAAAACTTAGCTACCTCCTGTTACCTTCAAACTTCCTGTATTTAAATCAAATTTTTTCATGATGTTTTCTGCGTGACAGAAATTTGTTATAAGTAAAAAAAAAAAGAATCCATTTAAAAAAATAATTAAATACTATTATTTAATAATGATTAACTATACAGTTAGTGATCGTATATCACTTGCAAATTGGCAACTTAACACTGAGGAACTGGTGGGAAGGCTTGAAGATATAGAGACCTAGCCACGGGAGGGGCTAGGCGTGGCGGAAGAACGTAAAATGGCAAATGACCTCCTCGTTACAAAAAGATTGAATTAACATCTCACATGGTTTCAACTTTTCTAAAGATGTACAAACATTACACGGTACAAAATTACACTTCTAAAAATAACAGAAAATTATTGATCATGTAATTTTCTTAATAACACTGTTCCACAAATTAGTATTTGTGTTAAATATCCGGCTTCCTTCCCGCGAATAAATAATAATTAAAGCCGTTTTTAAAAGTACAACCTGGAAAGGCGGGCACTTCCACGACTGAATTTAACCAGGCATTGATACATTAAATAGAATGAACAGTAATAGATAAACTTCAAACAAAAAAAAAAGCATTTTCCTTCCTATACTCACACAATATTCTTCAATGAAAACTTCAATATTATTTTCTCCAATACTCGTAACAAAAGAAGTTACGTCATTTCCTGTTTCTTTTATCATAAAAAAATAGCCAAGAATTATTATGAATACCTATTGAAAGTATACCTATTCATTTTAGATAAATGTACTACTCCTTAGTATTTTTTAAATGATACGAAACATTTTATAATATCAACATGAAAAAAAAAATCGTAATTGGCAAAAAATGTTTTTATCTACATTTTTATGGGCTCTATTACTTTTAAGTCTATTCAAATAACCTTACATCAATGTATGTTCAAATATAAACATAAATAAAATTTATGTTCAAATATAATCACAAATAAAATGTATGTTCAAATATAAACACAATTCTTTGTTAAAAAGTACAACTTAAATTTTATAATACCATGTTTTGAATGTGTGTACGTAAAGCAAAACATAAAAATAGAACTACGTAACCTAGTGTTTATTTATATCTATAAGTTTCAGAGAATTTTTTTCTTTGTAATCCAGATATACTCGTCTTATTATAATATTCGTAAATATAGCAACTCTCTTCTCACACTGACTCAATCAGTGACAGGAAATGTATGAGATCTCAATAATAGCAAGAAATAGAGTTTTGTGATACAAGGAAAAGTTGAATATTATTACTCTAACAGTACAAGAACAAGTAAAACGATAGCTAATCTTAAAATAAAAAATAGATAAATATTTTATATTTAACCCTGCATATTAACATTAAAAACCGATTTTTTTAACTTGATACTAATAATTTTAACAACATTCCTTCGCATATGATACATTTGTAGTTAAATAGATGTATGACAATTTATTCAGTTTAATTTAACCTCGTACAAGGGCAAGGGATTAATGATAAATGTTAAACGTCTAAAAATAATAATAATAATAAAATTGAATAATTGTTATTACCAATTAAATTTATTTATTTATTTATTTACACGGCATACTTAAAGAAGTTAATAGGCATTTATAAAATAATGAGATTAAAAAAGAAACACATTATTGTCCGAAAAGAATATAATTTCAATGCTAGTATCATTTACAATATTTTAATAATAAAAAATCTGCTTTTATTAGGGACTTAGGGAGAAAATAGGACACGATATATGAATGAATTACAAATACTACATAACTAACATGTAAGTGTAAGATCTGACATGCAAGATCAAAAATATAGGCATCTTACACATTTATGAAAATCAAAACATAAAAGACACGCCATCAAGAGTTAGAAATAAACTAAGAGTTCATTAATTATTACGACTCAGTTCTTTTAGAAGGGACAACCCAGTTCGTACATAGCTTTTAACTGAAATACAAGGCAAAATGAGGGCAAACAAAAGTTCAAAAACAAAAAGAAACAGAAGGAAATTAAACATGATTCATACCCGGCCTCAACTATCACAACGCGTAATGTATAAAATTGGAGTGATTCTAGATGTAGACTCACTTTTATGAGATTTTTTCTCTCTTTTTATACCTAAGTATTTTTAGAGAGAACGACTAAATTATATGACAGCTGAAAATATTAAATTGAAATCAAGAGGCTTAGTTAGGGTAAATGATAAAAAAAATGCAAGAAAATACAAGGAAGATTTGACCTTATGTTAGGGTTAAAAATGTTTTTAAACCAAAACATGTGTTAGTTTAAAACTTTATTTAGTTAGCATTAGAGTTTTTTTTAATTTAAATTGATTAAAAAATAATTCCTCCCCGGCCGGGATTCGATCCCAATCTCACGCCCTTTGAAATTATTTTTTCTTTTCATTACTATCTTTTTTTCAATAAAAAAAATTAAGATATTGATAAAAATAAATTTGATTTCGCTTAAAATCGCAAATGAAGTGTAACACTTTATAAAGCGTAAAAAATTAAGTTAGATGGTTTGGATTTAAAGTAAACCTTACTACATATTATGTATATTAGAAAGTTTAGTTCCAGCTTATTACGTTGTTTTGGTATATTTATGGAAGGCATTATATCAATGGGGACTTTATAAACCTTAATTATAATGGTATGGACAGAAATGCTACCTCATTCGATTTTTTAGGCGAATAACGAATTATTTCATATTTTACTAGTGTATAACAATAGTCAAGTAGAATTCTGAATGCGTACAAATGGTAATATCTAAGAAAAGAGGATTAAATGACGTGTTTAGCTTAACAGTACTTCAAGGTTGGTTTCGGAAATTAAATATTTAATGCAAGATTTACAAAGAATATCTAAAAAGAATAATTGAATTTACTCAGAACAATGTAAATGATCAAGTTTGCATAATTGAAAACAAAGTTTAATTAGAAAAATACAATGGTTTCAATTGTCAGTCATGTTGATACTAATTCGTATACGTAAACAATAAATATTAGTGCTCACCTAGCGTATGTTTTAAGACTAACTCGACCAGCAAGAGGTTGGTTACTTCGAAGACGGCTCGTAGCCGACTACTCAAATGTAGGGAGCAAAGAATGAAAATTAGTCAAGGAGAAAAATAAACAATAACATTGAGAGAAATATCTGTTTGCGTCTTCTAAGAGAAATGAAGAATGAAGTAAAAATGGTAATGACTGAAATGTTTAATGTGGCGATGAGTCAAATAAATGCACTTGAGTAAATGTAGTCTCTAAGTAAGGAAGTGTGAGCGTGAGCCGAATCCTAAGCTGTTTAAATAGTACTGGCTCAGCTGGTTAATCGACGGCACTATCATGGCAGGCTGCCCAGTGGCTAGCGTAAACCTGAGCTAACTTCGGAAATACTTGCGGTGCTCTTTAGCTTGCAACTCGCCTCGGAAAATGCGAGGTATGGCCGGCGTCAAGTCAACCCAAATTTATTTAGCTGAATTCAACGAATACGAGGGTAAGTACAAACACACAAGTAAGAATTAATAAAATAGCAGGTATCATCATTTATATAATCAAGTAGTGTCCCGATGGCGAGGAACGACTCATCTCGAGATAATAAGTTATTCCTAAACTAAGGCAACCACATTAATTCCAATAAAAATACAAAACCTATGTTTTGATTTGTTGGTCTTCAAATAGATATAACTTATCTAATTTTTTTTTTCTTTCTAAATATAAAATTAAGTCTGTGACAACGGGCTCGAAATTATATAAGGCGGTAACATGCCAAAATCTGATGCTGTGCCTACTAAAACGTAACCGTGTAAAAGACTGTACTTATTTATCTTACTGTATGAACCAGGTGATCACGTTAAAATTATCTTAAAATAAAACTAATTAAAATCACACTTAAAAAAAAAGTTAACATAAAAAATTAAGTTAAAACAAGATAAGGAAATAAATTTTAAAACAGTTAAAATAAAATCATTACTTCTTCTTAGTATACAAAATTAAGAATTAACAGAAAACGGAGATGACTAAGAATTCTTATTATTAATGTAATTTGTCTTTACAATTGTTAAATAGCTTTTCTGAGTACAAAATTTTTGTTAATGGTACAGCCTAAGTGAATGAACAGACTTTCATTCACTAAAGCTTAGTGAATGAACGCTGTTCATTCAATTACGAATAACAGTTCACTATTTTATGAATAAGAGAGTTCAATGTAAGATTTGTTTTAAAGAGATTTATAAAGTTTAGTTATAAGTCTAGTGTTATATGTAAGAGTAGCTATCTCTACATTCTAATAGCACGCGTCACATATATATAGCCAGAATATCAAGTAAATTTAGCTGCAGGCATAAAGAATGTCGTCATTCAATTCTTGCCGAGGTCACATCTAAGAATAGGAATCAAGAGAATTTTCCTTTTCCCCTCGAAGACTCTTCTAGGAGAGAGTCGTCTAAGAAGGTTGTGGAGCACGAGAAGCTGGGATGCTCCAATGCATACTACAAAAAGACGTGACAGGAATACAGCATAAAACCACTCGGCAACATCTCTACCACACCCACCCTTAAAACCAACTATCCTATGTATCAACTCCTTTATCTTTTATTCCTTTTTTCAGCTCCTTCTTCTTGATCTTTCACCGTGAAATTCTACTCTTTTACCTTCCTCCATACAAAATTAGTCAGAAAAATATCTTTTGTTGAATTTGAGAGCGACCCAACCGATCTCAGTTCAAGAAACGAGATTACACAGAACTTAACTTATGTTTAAGGCGAAAAAGCTTTTCACATTAGCTGCAAATGATTAAGTTTCAATAAACTAATATTGGCTTGTGTTTTTTACATTGAAATTTTATCAGATTTTTACATTTTATGATTAAAAATGTCAACTAACCCATAATGATTATGTTCGACCATTTGACGCTATACCAAGTGCTAAATGGTTAAAACAAGTTATAGGGTGAAGGTTTCAGGAGTTTCATTTTTGACATTTTCATGTTTAGGCTATGGAACATACCTCATAAAGCGTTAGGTTACTTAAAAACTCGGAAATGTGCAACAGGAAGTTAAAAAGCTATAGGAGGTGTGCAATCCAGTCTCCAGCTGTAGGACCTACCGCGCTTCGCAGGGCGAAGAAAGTCGAAAAGAGTTCCACATGGTACCAGGGAAATAGGTACTCGCAGGAGTTAGTCCTAGTTGGACTAGGCTCTAGGCTAGAGGAAAAAAACGGACTCGAAGGTAACCGAGGACGCGACATATAGTTCGGCTACTTTCGAGTCTCTCCCCCCCCCCCCTCTAGCCCCACTACACTTATTAACCTTAAATCAAACTACCTACTACAAGTCTACTAAATCTACCTAACACACATTTTTCTTCCACATGCGCACAAACATACATTTATTTACACCTACAGCTCTGAAAGTACTGATGTGATTTACTCGTAGTGTAGAGAGTTACTCGTATTTACTCGTGATGTGAAGACTCGTATGCAAGCTTAACAATGTTTTCTCAGCAAGTTAAACAATTCAAGGTGGAGTTTAAAGAGTATTTAAAAAGCTATTAAGAAGAGAAACTGGAGTTTTCCGCTGTTGACAGAGCCCTGGGCCGCCCCAACCGACAAACAACGTCTGCATTACACTAATGGATCTCTCGCGAAAAAATTCATAAAGCCAAACAAAAAAATATTACTTTCAACTTACAACTAAGATGCTCAACTAAACTAGTTTTAAATTATTTTTAATTTTTTTTTTTTTATTGTAAACAATAATTTTGAAACAACAAGGATACGAAGGTAATAGTCTCTTTATAATAACTAAGAAAAATAATTTCATTTCAGTTCTTAATTAATATTTATGATTATAAATAAGATCTTTAAGCTTAGTCCAGACTGCCGAACCGAACAGAGGAAACGAGCCGAGCATTGGTAGTGCGCATGCCCAGTCTAAAGTGCGCCTGCGCATCTCAGACTGGGCATGCGCAGAGAGGCTTTAATGTTCACAAAATGAACTCTTTAGTAAACCTTCTTCCATTTGAAAGAGAAAAAGCCTATCGCTGAAGATATCAACTGGTAAAGGGCATTGAACGTTATTTCACATTACAACTCTAGCAAGTAGAATAAAGTATTTTAAAATTACAAACTCTTTTAAACAACTAGGATTCAAACGAGGAGAATACAGGGTTTCAAATACCATCGTGTCGGCCAATTATTAACAATAATGAGACACTAAAAGCTATGATGCAACTTCTATTTATAGCAAATAGCAAAGGCTGTAACGTGGGTCAAATGAACCAAACAATCTACTGACTCTAGAGTCTGTCTGTTTCGACTAACTTCATTCAATTACAGCACTACATGTTTTAGTAGGAAAAAAAGTTTATATAAATCAATTTCTTTTTTTTTAAAAAGAGAATAAAACACACTACTTGGACTTGGGTGAATCAAGAATACGACTTTCCTATTTAGAAAAATAGAAAAAATTAGAGCTGGTGTAAAGAAAACCACTATCATTAATCGCATATATTGGCAACACCTACTACTTAATTATAATAAAACAGACTAAAACTGGTCTTTCTAGACTCTAGACAGTGCATTTATAATTCGATTCGGCATTCTAACGGACTTATAACTAAGTAATAATTATATCATATTATTAAGAAATCGGCAAATATGCGACTGTAAAAGAATTCAATACAATTTTAAGATGGCGAGGATCACTCAAATGTAAAAAACATAATTATAGATTGACGACGTTTCTAAAAATACATTTCCTTCATCAAGGTATATTAACAAGAATGAATGTCATTTCAGAGTTGATTGTTGCTGATGTAGAATAAATTGTTAGGTGCCAAACTAATTACTGTGCCTGAACTGATTTCTGAAATTACCATTCTTTTAGTAATTTTGAGGAAGGAAATATATCTTCAGAAACGCTGGTAATCTAAAATCTATATTTTTTCTTTTGACCAATTCTCGCTAAAATTGCATTTAATCATATTATTTTCTCAATTCATAGTGTAAGAATAAGAAACTAATTTATAAAAATAAGTGAATTTCTACTTTAAAAAATAAACCAGCTTTGAAAATAACTTAAAGATAAAAAAATCTAAAGTGGACGATACGATAATGTATTTATTAATAATAAGATAATAATTATCTAAACAATTTGGGCAATAGTAAATAAGCTAAAATCTTATAAAATTCAAATCCCAAATGGTTTATGCTTACGAAAAAGTATAAAGAGGGTAGAAAGGCATGACAGGTCGGCCAGCGGATATTAAGAGAGACGTCTCTATTATAATGCAAGTAATCGAATATAAAAACCTTTCATTCTATGAAAACCGAATACAAGCGCTCATAAAAATGCTGTGTGGGCGTTGTGCATAGTAAAGTATAGAAACTAGTAACTCTTATCCTTATTTAGATAAAATAGAATAATATATAACTGATAAGTAAACGATAAAATGTACTCTAGTTCACTCCTAGACAACTAAAGCTTTACTATTAAAGACATCAAATTTCATAACGAAAGATTTATAAGTATTTTATTTGCCAAAGCACGATAACTTCGCTCTGCAAATTGATCTATTTTTTATTTTATTGTAGACAAGATTATTCGCTCTTATTGCTGCCCAAACATGGAAATTATTGATATTAAAATTTATGTAACAGTGACAAATATCGCGACACAATTAGAAAATTATTTAGGATTGGGTGATAATAGTTGCGGGACTAAAACGTATTGCAACGTATAGTTATCACAGTTAAGTCTAAAATAGGTCGATTAAATTAACACCAATATTTCGTTATAACTTAAGGTAGTCAATAATGATTAAAAATATTACAATTATTATTATTATTAAACGAAAATTAAAGTAAATTTTCTCTTTTTTAATTTTCTCTTTTTGTATAATTACCGGACGTAGCAGATGATTTTTTTTTTTTTTTTTCGTCCCTATTATGAGAACATGAGACTCGAGGAAGAAGGGAACATCTCGGATGGGAGACATCGCGGCGCTAAGGTATATAAGTATAGATCAGGTATAATGTAATTGTGGCTACAAGTTCAACGTCCTCCAGGGCTACGAAGCTAGTGAGATCCCGTGCCGGACACAGCTCTTCCTTCCTCTATAGACCAATACCTTCCTGAGTCCTGAAGTCCTGAACCCATATAAAGTCTAACCGGCTGCAGCACCTTTAACTAGCACCCAATAAACTTCACAACTAATAAATCAACCTAACCTATATGTAACTTTTATAAGAGTATGAATAAGTTATGTTGTATTCAAACTACTATATTACATCCGTTCAATGAAAAATGAACGTTTACAAGAAATAATGATTAAAAGTTAAAATAATTGTTTAAAAAAAATCAGGAAGAATATTTAAACAGACAACAAATAATTACAAGATAAAAAGAACTTTTTATATACTACGTTTTTTAATTCAATTAATTTATTTTTTGTTTACTTGGTTTACTTATTCTTTTTTGCTGTCATTCAATGTTTACCTCTCAATAAAAAATCTTATATTTGAATTCTGTCAAAGGAGGTAAATATTGGGGAGGTCAAAGGATTGTAAATATTTGGGATATGACAAAACAAATAAAATAACTTGCGGATTTTTTCCGAACTAACTTTTCATACAGCAAATTTGCTGAAAACTAATTAAATTCTGCTGAAAAATGACTAAAAGCATTAAAATAATGCATTGTCATCGTGTTCTGAGCTGTTCTGAAAGTTTCAAATGTCTAGCTACTCGGGATGTTAGTTAAAATTCGATCGCAAGATTTGTGCCGGACAAACAAACAAACAAACAAACATACAAACAAGAAACCAAGTTAATAAAAACGTAGTAAAAATTAAACTTGCCACATAGTAAAGAAACAATTTTAAAGAAATTTAGACGATTTTTTTTTAATTTGAGATTTAAATACACTTTACAAACTGATAAAAAAAACTCAAGCAAAAACATCTTTATAATATATAGATTTCCCGGAGGAGATTTTAGGGATTCACAAAATCCAGTTTCAAGAAGTCTCCTCCAGAAGGTAGACTTATAATATATAACTTATAACTCAGAAGAGCAGAAGACTCATAACCGCAGAATCCTAAGCCACATCCTTACAGATATATTATTTGGTATCCTTGAAGCACGGAGAGTTATAAGTTCAAACAAAGTTTAATTTTATTAAAATTAATAATATAAAAATTAGAAAACAAAGTTTTTTTTTTTTTTTTTTTTTTAAAAAAAGGAGAAATAGAAACAAAAGAAAGTAAATAAATTAAAAACAATGTATGGAGAATATTTTTTCTAAAAGGGCAAAAGTACAAGGCTTTGAAAGAGTTTTTTCTCGTGAAAAAACATTCATTTTTCGGAGACCCCAGTATTTTAGTCGAGAAAGGAACCCGACACGGAATCAAGTTTGCTGGGAAGGTCTCTTCAGCCACAGTGATAAGGGGTGAGTGTTCTTTATCTGGGTCGAAACGTGATGGCTAGCGGGAAGCAGCTAAGACTTGGAACCAGTAAAAAGGTTTTTACGAGCGAGATGTACAAGCCTTTACACTCACAGAGAAATCTAAGAGTGTAAATACTGAGGTTTTGAGATGTCCGTAGTTCTATTTCACTCCGAGGAAATTTATCATGGGTGGTCTCTTATCAGCCTAGAGTTGCGGCCATATGTGACAGCCCCACCCTTGGCTCCGTATCCAAACCCCTACTACATCGACCGAAATACTAAGCCAACAAAACCTCACGTGTAATCCAGGCCCGGAAGATTCTAGAATTTGATAATACCCCAGACATCTCGTTCATCATAAGAATAATACAAATAATTGGTTTGTTAGATTGAATCCCACGATTTCAGCAAACTACCGCTGGAAGTAGTGACTGCATACAAAAGAGCAATAAATGCAGTAGGAAAAAAAATCTTCCATAATTAAAATAAATATAAAAAAAGATTTTTTTCCTTCACCCTTAGTATTATAACCAGTGTTCACAGAATAAAAGTAGAAACTTTATACAGAATATAGAGGTAAATACGTAATCAAATCGTATGATTCTGCCTTATCTATTATTCAAGCCTCGTTTTTGGCTTCCCTGAATACCGTTAAGGTGTTTTAAAACTCCCGTCTTACTTTTTGTGTCAAAGCTAGGTGCATTCTAAGAAAAGAAGCGTCCCTGAGCGTTGACTATAAATGCTATGCACTTCGAATCTAACTTGAACAGTTGAACTACACTTGAACTATAAGTAACACACAACTATAAGTACAACTATAAGTAACACTTGAACTATAAGTAGGTACTATATTTTTTGTGCATGCTATGCGAAACATCATATTAATATACATATCTTATATCATATAACTAAATCGTATATACATATTATAATTTTTCCCCAGACTAGCCAGTAAACTATACCTAAAATATGTATATTTTTTTTTACCAATTAGTAAGTTTAGGGTTGCATCTTAAATCGTGTACAATTACCACGGAAACTATATTTTTCCAGGAAAATTATTTACATGGATACATTAAAAATTGAAAAAATATTTGTATAATTTTGCATTCATTTTTGAGGTCATCTCTCAAATTCAGAGGTTATAGCATATATTTATTTAGAAGATTTAAGAAATTTGTTCTTCGGGTGCCGACTGCCTTCAACCGAGTAAATTCAAATGCTCGTAATTCTTCAAATCTATTTTTTTTGTACATTAACAGAAGGTACTTTATTTCTCACTCACAACCAACTCTCTCACTCTCCCTATCTCTAGAAATTGATTAGGATTAGATAAAAGTACAGGTAAAAGAGATACATCAAATTTTCAAAAAAGCTTGTTTAAGAAACAGTTCATTTTTATAAGATACGAATAAAATAAATAAATAGAAAAAGGCTAAATGTATACCTTTGCATTGAAGGTTGAGTTTGATCAAAGGTTTATACATTCTTTAATAAATTAACGTTTACAAGTTATTACAGGTAATTATAATAATAGGAAGAAGATGTCAACACGAGGTAATATTTGGCAGAGTCAGTACAGAGTCTGAAACAAAATCAAGGACCAACACTGACGTCGTTCTAACCTCTACGTCGGTCCTTGCATCTCATCTAATTTTATCTTGTTCTTGACCCTGCCACCAAAAGAAAATCACTTGCTATACCTACATTGCTAGAATACACTGTTTTTCAAACCAACTACGTATAAGATTGACAAGGCATAAGGCCTCTACTGGACTGTTGCACCACAGAGAAAGTTAGTTATGTACAAGCTTATAGAAAAACTAGTTAAAAAGGACGTAAGGAAAATATTTTTAACAATAATAATTAGTTCACACTATCGATGTGTAGACGTAATTCCCCCCCC
>KZ652203.1:147566-173973 GCA_001010745.2 Gerris buenoi
TATATAATTATTTTTCAATATTTTATTCTTTGATTTTATGGAAACAAAGGAAAAACAGTTATTTGCATCTATAAAGTCTATGACTTTATAGCTTTGTTTTTAAAAATACATATACATAACCTTTAGAATATGGGATGCTTGACTAGCTAACCTATTAAGTGACAAACTACCATCAACTTAATTATTATTATTATTATTGGTCTCATAACTAAGTTCGTACAGAATCATGACAATCACATCGTCCACCAAAAAGGGCGGGACATGGCCGCTCTCCACCGGATTGTTTTTTCCAATGCCTATTGCCAAGCTGTCCCGCAGACGAACTTAGCCGACCACATACACCAAAAGATTTACTCATACACAAAATTCTAGCTTCATGCTAGTCAGACACTTTTTTGCACGCTATCTCCTAGACTATTTTTATTTTTGTTATAATAAGCATTTAATCAAATATTGCCATGCAAATAATTTTTTTTAATAATAGCCTAATAGCACGAATTATCATTATAATTTTTTAGGGGAAACTGGGAAATGGAAGCTTTATAAGAAATAATTGATAAATGAAATAAGAAAATTTAAAATATAATAAGATTATGAAATTTTATTAAAAACAGAAATACTAAATAGTTTTATTGTAAAAACAAAAATAGCTAAGATTTACTTAAATTTTGCGAGTAGTGAATATGTACTAAATAAAACCCTGCGAGATATAAATATTTTATAATATGAAAATACTCATGAGATTTAAATGACGGCCTAGGAGAGAAATACACATAATATTAACACAAAACCAACAAACATCAAAAACTAATGTATTCACTTCCGGGAAGTTGCAGCTACAATTGTCCCTTTAAACCGCAGGGAACACATAATTATTTTTGGTTACTAAGAGGAGAAATTACAAGGTACTGTGTTCACTCAGTCGAAAAGATAGATAACGTACGAAAATTGCTCTGAATACTGGAAAACCATACAGGTTCAT
The DNA here is from genome assembly GCA_001010745.2 of Gerris buenoi. Taxonomy (NCBI): domain Eukaryota; kingdom Metazoa; phylum Arthropoda; class Insecta; order Hemiptera; family Gerridae; genus Gerris; species Gerris buenoi. The sequence continues at coordinate 148,549 of KZ652203.1, forward strand.
GACCGTTCTTCCGCCTACAAGCAGCTGAAAAGCTTCAAAGCAGGCAATGGTCCCACAGTATTGTGGAAATCAATGAAGGCGGAAAATCAGGGAGGCGAAGCGACGAGGTTCGGTACGGAGTACGGATGCGGTTTGGCTCCAAGCGGAGGAGGAACTTTAATAGTTGAATTGTTGTCGAGGTGCTGAAGGTCCGAATCATAACGAGCTCGCAAGGGAGAAAGGTTGCAGCATGGGGGAAACCATGGAGGGGACTCGAGGGAAGTTCAATAAAATCAACAGAGAGGGAGGCCACCGACCACGGGGATATAGAGTGACAACCGGGGAGAGGAACAGAGTGGAAAGATTCACACTACCAAACAATAGACTGAGAAAGAAGACGATAAAAAAGGATCGCTATACACTACGAGGTGAGAGGAGTGAGCCCAACTCGTTACATACTAGTACTAGCAGAAGAGTAGCAAAAAGAGAGCAAGTGTGTAGCAGAAAAGGAGTTAGTAAACCCTTCCACCTACAGAGCAACCATCCTACAACGAAAACCCGATACAATATTGGCACCACAGAGGTACGTACCAACTACGACACAAAATTTATAGATGGACTCAAAACCAAAATATTAATTTTCAACAAATGATTCTATAATGATGCATTATTAGCACATATTTAAACTACTATCTATATAATTAAAAGTTGGTGTGAGTAAGTGTGTAGGTTCTATATATATTATGCTCTTATTTATATCCCAACCAATATTTGAGATCCTAACCAAACTTAGCACCTATAATAGTTAATCCAAGCAGTTAAAAATATTGCTATAGATTCATCTACTAAATTCTCGCGGACTTTTATGTGCCATTTTTATATTCCAAATTATACTCATCACCTATACATCCCTAAATCTCGGAAGCGCTAAACCTACAAGAAACAATCACGATTACCAGAGAGTTGTTTTATGATGTAGAGTAGACCTACACTAAGGTGACAAAAAGTTAGAGATGTTTAGAGAAACCACCACTAACTTTTAGGGAAGGCTCCTAATTAACAAGTACCGGAGGAATTTATAGATCTACCAGTTTGATTCATTAGGTGGCCAATGTTCGTGACATTATTATAGTTGCCGGTGTCATATTAGGACACTAGAAGAGTTGGTTAAAAAATGGAAAATGCTACTTCTAAGGGCATAAAAAACAGTAAAAAAAATATTAGGAATTTGACCGTTAAAAAGAGTAAGACGATTTAAAAATATTAATTTAACTTTTCATATAATGCGACGAGGAGGTCTTCTTCCAAATTATTTATTTGTATCATAATTTTTAGCTTTTTACGTTTTAAAGGTTGTCCGTGTCTGGTGGTCAATTGGTTATCACAGAGGCATGGGAAATGTTTAAAACTAATTATAGTCTCATGTTCAGAATTGATTCCAAATTATCATAGTTAGTAAGACCTTCACAGTGAAAATCATTTTTACAATTTTGAAACAATGCAACTTTTTCGAAAAGAAATAAGTTAGATATATTTATTCAACTTTGAACCAAGCCAAGCATACAAGAGAAGACAAATATTAAAAGAAGATGAAAAACATTTTATTATAAAATTTGAACATAAAAAAACAACACTGATAATATCTTAATTTCAGGATTAGATTTAAATTTGACTGGCAGCATCCTGTGGAAGAGCGAAGAGGGAAACTCGCAATCAACAACTACTACAGTCTGTGAATAGAAGAGAATGCGAGGGCAACTCCCAACCGACTGAATTTAGCACTTCCTGTGGCAATAGTGAGGAACTAAAGAATAAAAACACATATATAGGCAAGAGAATACGAGGGAAATAACATTATAACGATGCAGATGATATCAGAAAAACAATTGTAGTAAAAAAAGATACGGCCGCTGAAGTAAATGAAAACGAGATAATAATTAACATGAATTAGCTTATTGTAACGGGACTGCAAAGAGCTAAGTATTAAAAACCACGAAAGAGAATAAAAGTGTACAAAGGAAAGAAAATATTATGGACTGAAAATATCGCAAATAAGAAGAACTATAACCATGCCCGCGTGAGACAAGAAACTGTGCCTAATTGAATCATGAAGGACCGTTAAATGTATAATAACATATGTAAGAATTTCTATGGCCTGAATAAGAAAAAATGCGATTAGGATGAGAATAACAAGGTCTAGTAGAAAATTAATGCTAAGTGAGTCATCAAGGACTAAGACAAAGCCCTGTTGACGCTCCGTAACCACTAACAAATAAAACGGATCCAAGCATCAGGCTGGTCTGTCCGGATTCGGCTTAAGTATCTCCCTTGATCACACACGATTCGGATTACAGAAGGGCTTTCAGGTCGTCTTTAGTTTCAGGTTGTCTTTAGGTCAGCAATGATTTGTAGGGTGCCTTTGAATCGGTCGGATACGGAGAACCTATTGACATTTCTAATCCGACCGCGTCAACAGTTCATTCGCTTCAGGAACAGTTTTCACTCCGAACTATCCAGAAATTCGAGCAGACAGACCGACTTGATACGTTTTTCCTGTCAGTTATTACTGGCATTAAGAAATAACTACATAAATACAATATGAAGTATTGATTAAAACAGAGGTGAGAATGAGCTAGAAAAAAAAAATCTGATGGCAGACGCCTGACAGACGCAAACAGCTGAATCAGACGCAACAAACACCACAAGGAGAATGCTTTAATAAAGGAGATGAAAAGAAATACAAATTTTATGAAACAGAGTATAATAGAGCAAAGTTAAGTTCGGTCCGGGAAAACCTTTAACTGTAAAAAAAAAAAAAAAAAAAAAAAAAAAAAAAAATGTCGAGCATGAAATAAAAATTGAAGATTGTCGTATTGAAAAATGTCGTATCCATGGCACTATCAAAAGTAAAATACGAGAATTGTGACAGTGATTAAAATTCAACAAGGGAAAAGGTACAAGTGAAAAGAGAATCCAATTCGAGTGACAAGCAATATGATTGATATCGCTTCAGAATAATAACAGATTTAAGCATCATGTCAGGATGAGATGATCACATGGCTTCAAACATAAAGATGACGACCTTCCACAAAACAGCCAAGAATAATGAGGTAGCCTTTTTCTCTTTTCTTTTTCATAGTGTAGTAATATCATTAAAATATAAAATTTCAAGACTGTTCTCGATTCATGATTTACTCATGACCCGAAATCCAACAGATTCAAAATTATGTTGATGATAGACATTAAAGCAACAAAAAGATATTTACCATAAGATTTGGGTGGCCAGAACCTTACATCAATAATCGTCAATAGCACAAAATCGTACATGAATCACGCACTCAGAAGAACTGTTAATAATGCAGATGTAAATGCAATACATTAATTGTTATTTTTAAAACTGAAGACTTTGCAGATTTGACGTCTTATACGGGCGGCGTGTTTGAAAATAAATTAAATCTAGTCGTCAGAATTGACAAAAGGCGTTTTAAATATAACATTGGTTTCGAAAACTTGTCTAATATAGTTAAGACTTACTTATATTATTGTAATATATAATAAAAGTAGCACCCATTTTAACATAAACGTACAACTTGAAGTTTTAATGTAAATACAATCCCTATTAACGAGAGTGAACATAGATTTAAAAAGAACCAGATACACATGATAAAATTGAACAGTACATATCGGCAAAATATTATAGAACTGTATTACTTCAAGCCCCATTGATTATAGCTTGTTACTTTATTCTGCGATGATTTTAAGTAGGACATTACGCAGTCTTGTCAGTAAAACTAGAGGAAGTGCGTTAATGAATATATCCTTGGTACCTTTTAGTCCGGCCAAGGAAGTAAGAATAAGAATAAAGGAAAGGTATGTGTGTATGTGAGTGCGTGATGAGGGCCCTTGCCTCTAGGCCTAACTGGCGTTATACCATGCGTACATGATGTAAAGGGAAGGCAGGCATAGTAACCCAACAATAAGCATTGTTATAATGTAACGTCTCAACATTCCTCATGCAAAACCGTTATAAGCCTTTATCCTACTAAAACAAATATACGTTCTACCTGGTTTCTTTAAATCTAAACAATTAATGCAGTAAATTTATCCATTTCTCTTGAAATTTTTATATAATGTTGACTAAACTCTTGACTTGTCATCAGCAATTATTATTGAAAATCATTTCTGGTCTCAACTTACGGGTGTCGCACAAAATCAATTTTTTAAATTGAATAATGCATCATATGCATTTTACAATAAGAAGGTAGATTATAATGTGGAAATTAAAAAAAAATCATAAAAATAGATACCAGGAGCAGCACCAATATGTCGAGATTGGCCAAAATAAGCAATTAAAGAGTATAAAACATTGTCAATGGTTTGACATCAAACTGGTCAAATATTCTCCTGCGGGGGTCAAAAAACATATGACTATGACAAAAAAAGCATATGACATTGTAGGTACACACACCCCACTATTTTTCGACGTAGTCCCCGTTACGATCGGTGTATTGCAAACGACTTGTTTGCGATGGTACTAGGTCTTAATTTCCTTGTCGTGGAACTCCACCGCCATTGTCCTTAAAAATGTTTCATCTCTTCCTTCACGTCCGGTCTCGATGTGTATATGGGCAACTGTGGCTTTAGTTAAAGAAAATGATGGAAATTACTCGGTGCCATATCGGGGACTTGAACAGAAAGACGGAGGACATCCTATTTTATTTGAATGAGTCCAAAATCGTAGGGAGGATTTGGCTAAGCTGGGTTTGAGCAATTTTTCGTCCTCGCCCTTTTTCATTTGTCAGGGGGTCAGCATTCTTCACTTGATTAAGATAGTTCCTAGCAGACTTTTTAACGTCTGGAAACTGTCCGCGTTGATGGTTGTCCGTTGTCCCTTTAATTGGCAAGAATAACGCCTTTTCGATCTCAAATCACGGGTATTTTCATAGTTAAAGTTTGCTGCTTAGTGTATTGATGTGGCTCTTTAGGTGTAGTTGTACAATTGTATAATGGTAGCGGACGAAGCCTGGGCACAGATAAAAGTTAAGTATGTATTTGTTAGAGCAAGGCTAGAGAGAGGCTCGCAACAATTTTAAGATTCAATAAACCATATTTTAGAACAATAAAATTATTTTAACCAGCTTTGACGAAAAATTAATTATAACTATCAGGTGGGCAAAAAAGACTATAAAATTACTTAGGGCAAAACACGTTTTAAAAGGCTAAGACTCACCAAAACTTACGCTGATCGGATCGTCCTCACATTAATTTTTTTTTTAATTGAGAATAAACAGGAAGACAGCTATTTTTAGGCTACATAACATATTTAGGAAAATTAAATTTCACAGAGAAAAAAAACTTACACAGGAGGAAAACATTTAGACATTTGAATCTCTAACGATATATGTATAAAAATAAAAATCCTTACGTATCAGAGATGAGGGGGCGGGGCGGAAATGCGCAAAATCAAAATTGAATTAATCCCGCCCATTCAATCCAAAAATAAATCCATCTTAATAATTTGGATTTTAAAAGTTTTACTTAAAAAACTTCTCGTGTCTTTGCACGGAATATTTCGAGAGGAAAAACTCAGAGGTGACGATTTTATTCAAGAAGATAAGATCTTCTTCAAAAGAATTATTAAATTTAGAGGTATCAAGGTATCTCCTGAATAATATAAATCAACTGCTCTAATACCATTACCGTAAAGTCGTTTCGTCTCCCTAAAGGTTTTACGAACAATACAAAAAAGGATAATTAATAAGTAGAGTCTTCATTCATCCTACCAAGCTCAAGATATTTAATGAAAAGGGAATTTGAGTAAGCAGTTAAAACAAAGTAATTGTTTAGCTTTAATGAATATCTCCACAAACAATGAATATACGAACGGTAAGGGGCATTTTTAATTTAAATTTGTGAATAAGACACATTTTAACAATTGCGTATTTGAAAATTTAATTTTGTTAAAAATGTGGATTAATGTAGGATGGGTGAGCAAATTAAACATATAATCTGAAAGAAACAATGACTATATGTAAAAGATCTGAGACGCCAAGAAAAATAGAGAGTAAAAAAAAAATAATAGTAATTCATCTCTAGCTATACGGACTTAACTAGTATGTACAGTACATTATATTAAATGTATATATATATATATACGTACGTCAGCAGTGCCGTGGCAAATACATTAAAATGTAAATTATATAGAGTAAATTTCAACCAAAAAGGCAGACAGCCCGCAGACAGTCTGCAGACTGTTTTGCCTAATTGTTAAACTATTTTTGTAGTTATCAATTATTTATACTGCAAAATTATTTTTACAACTTCTAAACCAGACCACGTGCAAGACGACCTAAATAAGATGGTTTTGGGTCCTAAAAACTATACCTGGGTAAGTAGCATAACTAAATTGCACACGTGGTTAAGAAGCATAATAAATCAGACTTATTCTAACAATGTTATAATTATTTGGGATTTAACCTAATAGGATTTAAACCTATTTTAGATAGTTTAGTTTTTAACAGCTTTGAGGTCCACACTTAGAGAGGGGCTAAGTCTAGCTACGCTAAGGGTTGCACCACAGTTAACCGTTAGGTTGAGACAAGAACAAATTCTTTACTTCAAATAGATTAGTTTTCTATACTATTCCCAACAGTTAAGGTCTAAATAAATTTAGAAAGTATAAGAACTAAATAAAAATCAACAATATGGATTATAATAAAAAATATATATTTTGAAGTGGAACTAAAGTAGATTGCCTGAAAGGATATATGAAGTTGAGAGTTAGCATGTCACGATAGGATGTGATTGCGGTGAGGTACAGAGAAATTCAACCGGCAGTACTTTCACCAGCTCCGAGAGAAGAGGCCTGAAACCTCCACAAGCTATTTTTAGTAGTTTTCATGTAAAGAGACTCCCCTCGTGAGGCCACTCGATTCAACTGACCAAAATAACTCCGAGCTGCTTCCTTTCAAACATAGCCGAACTGTTCTCTCTTGGAATCAATTAAACATATGCCCATGTTCTTCGGCCTAGAGTCGACAACTGGGAATACCAACACAATATAAAGATCTACAAGATGGATGGCTCAGAATTAAAAAAAAAAAAAAACCTTACTTTACTATAAAAATACTTGAGCCAAGGGGTTCAAAAGATTCAACAGGTTGAAAAGACTAGAAAAATAAAATTGAAGTAAAAAAGATCAGATGATACGAAAATGTCCGGCTTTTCGGTTACATCATACATTATCAATAACTGGAAGAGTTTAATTTTAACTACGTAAAAAAGGTGTATTGCGTTTAAAGGATCCGTACATTTGCTATTACTACACAACAAAATAATGAAAATAAGATTGTTCATCCAGAGGAATTAAATTATTTTTAATAAAATATTTATCAATCGCTAGGTATACCCACCAACTAGTAAGTATACTCTAAAAATTCCCCACCAATATTGACTGTTATTCGGTTTTATTTAAAGAGAGCGATAAGTAAATTACAAATAAGCAGCATGTTTTAAATGACTTTTTTAAAAACTTTACATTAAATATTATTAAAACATGATATTATTTAAAACATATTGTAAATTAAAGAGAGCCACGAATCAGGAATTTTTAACAGGTAACAGAGAGGTTCAGTTCTAAACCTTCCATCAGATCGCCGCAGGTTAATCAACGAAATCAATATCAAACTGCGGTCTAACGTAGACCACAAACAAGAACAACACAATATAGAATACCACAGTAAAATATTAATTACATATTCTACAATTGCCTGAAAACAAATTCTAACAAAGTTGTGACAAGTTAACTGAATCTCACTTTTTTATCACGAAGTTACGAGTACATCAACAAAATCTTCTTCAAGTATATGATTAGAAGAGTTCATTTCGTTTACTTAGACAGTTTTACTAAAAGAGTTGCTATACTGTTACCGTAAACTACTATGAAGTAAGTTTTTAGTTTAAAAATCATCTTCAATTTAAGTTATGAATTTGAAGTTTAAATACAAATAAATAATAAAGTAAAAAAGCGACAAATTCCATAAATATGTATCACAGCTTGAACATGTCTTTCATCAGACCGTTATCATTTAAAATAATAACGAAGATAAAAAAATAATAATAAAAGACACTTAAGATATTACAGAGTAAACAGCGATTTGAACTAGGCGGACATTGAAACAACTTCTCATAAGGTAAACAGTAAAAATGTGAGACCTTATCTAAAATAAATATTTGCTAACTGATAAAAAATAAAGAAAGAAAAAATATAATATAATATAATAAACGACTGACAGAGAGAACAATCACCAGATTATTAAACCTATTAAAAAACGCAGCGAAACGATTAGATTGCTCATATATAAAAGTGGTAATTTACACTTGGAAAATTGGGTTGAATTTAATATGCGATAAAATACATCGGAATACAAACAAAAAATATCTAAAAACAATCAAATCATAAATTTATTAAACACACGTCAGTTAAATGATATTTTAACACACCTGGACTGGAAATATGTTTTTGTTTTTTAGTTAGTTTCTTTTACTATGAGCGAATACTAATTATGGATATATTTGGAGTACAGTTTTGGGATGTATTATCTACCCTTCTGTAATTTACTTTTAGGAACTTGATACTAACGATTTATATTTAATTTTTGTAGAAGACGTCTAAGATAACATCCAGGCTAAAACTAGAGACTTCTTTCAAATATAGAAAAACGTCTGATAGAAATCAACACATTTTTAGGGGGACTACGATGATGTAGCGGTAGCGTATTTGGAGCATCATGTATAGAAATGAAAAAAACTGGCACATATAATTAAAGTCTTTTCTGTATAGATTGATAAAAAATACACCAATTATAGATTCTTCTTTATTTCATAAGTTAATACATCTTCAGTCATCTATTTTGAGACACAGCTGTATAGAGGTCAATTTTGCTAATCTGGGGCGTATGTATCTTTCATAGATTAACTGGGCTTCGATGTAGCGTATCTGGTTTTTCGAAAAAAAATATGAAATGAAAAAATATCCATAAATAATCAATACATAGGAAGCACTTTAATTATATAAGTTTTTTTCATTTCTACACGTGATGCAACAGATACGCTACATCAACAAATCTAAAGAAGGCTGCTTTTAAACAGCCGAAACAGGTCAATTGTTCATTACAATGTTTTAGGGTGAAGACGTTGTTTGGTTATTGAACCACACCTGCTTCATAATGAGTCGCAATCACAAATTGGAGAAAAACACAGTCGAGGATCTTAAACAAAAGGTTTAGCAGTGCCTCAGAGTGCAGAGAAATTGAATATAAAACTTTATCAAAGGGCTAGGAATTACGGTTCAAACTTTACCTAATTCACTTGGCAGAAAACATGTTATCCACTAAGACTGGGAGTGCAGAATTTCGAAGTTAAGTCTTAGTTTATTGGATTGAGATTGAAGGAGGCTAATGGAATATACACGTAGTTTTTTCTAAAAAAAAAAATAATTAAACGTAAAGAGAGAAGGGAGATGTTGATGCGGTTCAGCTTTATGGAAGACAAAGCCAGCCCTCCCCTAGGCTGGCTGGGGCCCAGCCACCCAGGAACCAGGCGTAGAGGGTCGATAAGTGACAAACCATCCAGTTCTATACTATATAGAGGCCAAGACAAAAACCTAACAGGGTTCCCAAACATCACTCATTACACCTCACAGGCAACAAATTAAATAGGCATTAAACAGTTAGCCTTTTTACAAGTGCACAGCCAATTAGCGAACAAAGCCTTGTGTATACTTTGTGGTGCAAGTATAAACGTCTTGATTGCAATTCACCAAGACATGCTGTAACGCAAAACGTATTCTGCCCTCCCCCTACCATTTTTAATTTTTATTTATTGATTTAATAAAAGAAATGTCGAACTTTCAATTTACAGAACATAATCAACAATATCAATGAGAAAGAAAGGATGTACACAAAAGAAACCGAACTGGTGTTGTAACAGGGGGGTGGGGGGGAGAGAGTTTTTAGTAGCGGGTACTTACGGTAGAAGCGTGAAGAGTTATCCTTCCCGAGTGAATTTTTTAATAGTTGTTTTGCAAAGATATATGAAATTTTTCTGCAAGATTACAAAATCATTCTGGAAGATTGAAATACACCATCGAAGTTGTGGAACTGTCTGCTCTGCGGAGTGCCTTAGAGATCAATTTAACCGGGAAATTTCGGATTTTAGAGGGTGGCGGCCAAATTGGTACCTAAGCTATTGACTGAACAGCAAAAACATGGTCCCGCCACCAGGAGCATAATCCTCCTCTCTGGCTTCATTTTTGACCAAAAACGAAATTTAAGAAAAAAAAAAAAAGTTTGGTTTGTTTTGAGTACCTTCGTAAATACAATAACAAAAGACAGTGGGCAAGTGAGCAAAAAGACATGTTTTATAAATTGAGAGCTAGCTGAAATTATATAACAAAAAACAAAAATAATACGAAGACTGTAATCCAAGAATCGATAAACGCATCAATAAATTGAAGCGAAACACAATTATCAATTGTTTATTTATTTTTTTTTTTAAATTCTAATGCTTAGAAATACCTAGCTATTTTACCTAAATATTGATATTGAAGAGTTTAGTTTAATAAAACCAGACTCCAATTGGTCATGCAAGTGAATGGAGGGAGTTCATCTCATATTGATTTTTTGGCCAGAGCTCCTGGCGGAGCCTACCCTCCGGAAAATTAACTGTATATCTGTTCGTTCCAAAGCAATTTTTTTATTTATTTTTTTTTAATTTTTTTTTTTTAAATTAACTGACAGAAGTAGAAACAGTAGTGGAAAATCTCACTTTTTTTCGTGTCCCGAGTACAAGCAAGGATGCAATTTTGTTGACAATGTTAAAATTGCTCTTTACACAATATCTCAATATAAACCTCTCAACGTTAAATCAACTTCTAAAATAAAACCTCTCGGAATTATACTGAAGGTTGAAAACCTATGAAATGGAGCGTAAAAGGTTGCTTTATAACGCCACAAAAAAATTGCTTTTCCGGCGATATTAAGCACAGTTTCTGCCGGGTTAGGTCAGCTAGGTACCAAAAAATATTCAATGTAAAAAAAAATAAAAAACAAAAAATAAATTCTACAATGAGCTACCAGTCAAAAAAATAATGTTTTGATACAATAAGAAGTATAAACGCAATCTTTGGAGATTCTGTCATCACTAGTATAATTCCTCATTATGAATTAATCATTTAAAAAAAAAAATAATAACTAATATACAGTAAAGCTAAAATTTAATTTCTTATCTTTATTCATATTAGTAAGCATAGCAAATAGAGAAACCATAGGGTAATAAAAAAAAAAAATAATTTCTTTTTTATTTGTGTTCTCGGCTAGTCGCTTAGTTGTATTACCTGATATAAGTTTCTTTAAGTATTCTAGATCTTAAAAGAATTAAAAGGACCGAAAAAATACCGTTATTAAGAATAAGTTCCCTCACACCTGTAATTGATGTAATTTACCTCGATAACTTATGATGAAGATTTAAAACAAAATTTCTTAATTCTGAATTAGAGACACTCGAGCCAATAAATAAATGTTTAAAAATAAATAATAGATAGATTGTGTAATACTAATATATAATAGAATAATAATAGATTGTGTCAATCTTTAAAGCCAATACGTTGAAGTATTTATTTATAATTTAAATAAGGTCTACTCACACAACTTAAATATTTATTACAGTGTGACCCTATGATAGTCTATACTAAATACTAATTTCATGTTTAGCGTTCATAACACGAGGTCAGAAAAAATATTAATATATCAATATAATAAAATTAAGTGCTTTGATAAGCTTGTCAGAGCTCCAAAATTGAGCTATAAACTCTAATACAAGCAATAATTTTTGAGATAATAAAGATCCCATACAATGACATCAATAATTTATAGATGATAAACCTTATACTGCAACGTACTTGGCAATATCCCAAAGTTTTTGTAATAATTAATCGGTTTTTCAGTATAGCATACTAACTTGGACTTTCCTGCCCTATAAATTATCCCATAAAATTGATAAATTCTCTTAACAAAGAGTACAAATAAAAGGGTAAGATTATAATAAATTAAATTTACTTACTCAGCGAAGTCCATAATCATAATAAAAAAATAATCGAGATATTTACCTGAAACAGAAATTAATGAATTATTAATGATTAAAAATAAAAATAAAATATAACAAATTAGGTTTGTAATAAATCACTATAAATTAATTAACTTTTTGTCAACTTATTGGGAATACATAATTTTGTATAAAGTGCAGAATCATTTCTATTAATTTAATTTATGAAATCACAAAACTAACAATAGGTTCATTATCATTGGTTATCACCAGAAAACATAACATACAAACACAAGATAACATACTTCCACTGATAATGACCTAAAGTGGTCTAAATAGGCTCTTATATTAGGCAAAAAATATTGTGGTTTGACGATAAACTGGCATGAATAAGTCTGTTTAATAAATCAACAATAAATAAATATATCTTTTTTTGCTTAAATGGTTTTACTGCATGAATTTTGCTTTCTTTTTTACATTCTAATCAGATGGAGGTACTAGTAGTTTCAATAAAATAACCTCAGTAAATGAGCTAACCCCCAGAAAAAACCGTAATTTTGACTAGAACCTGCCAATCTCGGCGTGTTTTTTTATAATCATATTTAAGTGAACCGCTTTCAACTCAATATTACGATAAATTATGTTATTCTAAAATATAAAAAAAAATAACGCATGAGGTCTACATATACCGAGAAGCATATTCTGCATACATACCACTAAGAGAAAAGAGGGAATTCAAAAGATTATAATCTTACATTCAGTGTAGGACACCAATCTCGAGTAACTAGAGTAAAAATATTTTACAAAACTCAACGAGTTACGCAAGTATTAGGACAGGTGTAGTGCCAAAGGCTTAACGCGAAGAGAATTATAAATTACTGAGGTTTCAGATAAAAAGAAGCGACAAGCTACCGAAGCGAGCCGAAGACAGCCGAATATGTACGAGTATCACGTAACAAACACTCTCACAACTTGTTTTTTAAAGAGCGATGCGGACACGTATTATTTAACCTAAATACGTAAAGGGTAGGTTCTGCTTTAAAATCACACATCTAATACTTTTCTAAATAAAATTATTAGGTACATTTAATAATAAGTTTAAACAACTGGTATAGATTATTCAAATAAAATTATTTGTCTCGTCAAAAAATTATGTTTTATTTTCTTTATTCTTTTAATAAAAATAATTAATTATAATTGCTTCCTAATAAACAGATTGTTGAACTCTTCAAAGAACTTTTACAAGCAAACACTAAAACAAACACCGGCAAACAGATATTCGTTAGTGTCCTTCTCAAGTTATTTATAGTTTAGTGCTAATGTCAGTAAAATATTTGTTTAAAGGCCTTGAAATAATTAACACGGTTAAAGGTAGAGAGGTATTCGAAGTAAAATGAGGTAATCGATTGGCTCTACCCCCTAGTGTCTGTAGGCAAACATTCTTAACACTGAAATTTGTCAAAATGACAAACGAGAGTAACTAGCATTTGAGACCTGTAGTTCATTACCACTAGAATCAGTCTATCTGAGCACAAGGCAGTGCGCAAGGCCAAGTTGTAAACATACAGTGTATCCTGACATGAACCAATTCACCTGGTTTTTCTCACTCTCATATCACAGCTTCCTCTTATGATGGTCTTTTGAAATTTGAAACATACATTAAGTTTAAGTTACTTAGGAAACTGTAAAAAATGAGCCTTAAATATTCAGACTTTTCAACGAAGGAGAGTTTTAGAGTTTGACATTTTTGTTACGGATTGAATCGCTCACTCACTCGCAATAAGACTCGTACTGATCTTTATGGTGTTTAATTACGGTAACGTTTAGCTTGGCAATGACTAGGTTCATTGTAACTACTTTACCGGCACTGCGGGCCGAATTATAACGTCGCACGGGCCAAATCCAGCCCGGAGCATCGAACATCTCCCTGGTCTAGGGGATAGAGGGTAAAAAAAGTGACTGACTAATATCAAGCTAAAAATTTGTGTATAAGTTATTCTTTAGGAGCCTTTTAAGAATATGCGGTCGGCTGAGTTCGTATGCGGGACATAGCTTGGCTCTTGAGAGAGAGAGAGAGCGGCCATGTCCCATTCATTTTGGCGTACTATGTGATTTTTATAATCCCGAAAACAAAATTAGTTAGTAGACCAAAAGTCAAGTTCAGGTTAGTTTGTCACAAGTGACAAACTAACCAACTTGATTTTTGGTTTAATAACTAATTTTGTATTCAGGATCATGAAACTCACAATTATCCGCCAAAATGGATGGGACATGGCCGCTCTCTCTCTCAAGAGCCAAGCTATGTCCCGCATACGAACTCAGCCGACCGCATATTCTTCTTTCCGACATAGCTTCTTTCTAAAGGTCTGTTTAGTTTATAATTTATGACCAAGATTTGCTCTGCATACGAACTTAGCCGACTACAAATTCGAAATTCTTAAAGAGCACCACAAAATTAACGTATACACGAAATTCTAGCTTGACTTTAGCCAGTCACTTTTATGCAAGCTATCATTCTATTATGGACTAGCATTTTAGTTAAGTAGTTTTAAACAAATTTATTTTTTTCCATACGAATAATAACTGTTAATCAAAGAATTGAGAAGAGAAGAGAATTATATGTAGTTTCAAAAAAAAATAAACCTTGGTCAGAAAGTAAATCTCCGTTACACTCTGTATTATATAATAAATATTTAATAAAGTGAAGGGAGATGAGATGGAAAAATGATAAATGGCATCCAGGGAAAAGATACACACGTCACGACCTGTAATATGTGTGATTAACTAATATTCTAGCCTTAAGCGTAAGCATTCTTTTTATACCTGCAAAATATCATTTACAGATTGCACCTGGTCTACATCGTGAAAAATTAAATAACACCTACTTCCGAAACTATCTCTAAACGCACGAAAACATCTAAACACGTGTTAAAAGTAACAGCAGCAATAGAAATATTTTACACTAATGGGTAATTACATTAAGGATTACATAACGCGGTGTCTAGTGTGAAGGAATCTTGTTATTATCTTTAAATATAACAAAATCTATAAAGGATCTAGAGCATAGAGAACAATTACACGAACAGGAACAATTGAAAGTAATTCACTAATTAAGTGTCAAAATTCCTCTTCCTCTTCACCTAAATATAATACAATAAAAAGAAAATGATGTGTGTATAATAATAAAAATAAAAGTAAATTATGATGTTTTTTTACATCCTCCATTTGTAATATGAAAATTATAGAGGGTATTGTGATGCCGTAAAAACCGATTTGATTTTTACTCATCATAAGAAATTTATTTTTTTCTTTTTAAGCATTGCATTTGCACTATTAAGCTATTAAGATCTTAATAAATGGTCATCATAAGATACATTTAATTAATCCTGTTAACAATAAAAATAACTTATTACTTTTGAGTTATTGTGTTAATATAGCACGTACTTCATTACAAGACATCACATTTAATTTTTATTCCTAAGTTAGCAAAATGCACAAGTATTTAAGTCCTACACAATAATTAATTAATAGAAGAATGCTTTTATAATACTAATAAGATGCTTAAATAATACTAAATATTCCTACTTAAGTATAAAATTAGAGCGCGCTTTTTACCTTGTTAATTTAAGTCACTTCTAAATATTTAATTAACTTATTTAAACTAAAACTAATAATTTATATCCATGCTATCATGTTTAAATAAATCTACATTAAATTAAAACAGACATTCTATGGAAATATCAATTATTTAAGTACAATTTTCTAAATATTCTAACTTTAAATATAATAACTTCGAAAATTCGTGCAAATATTACCAACCCACAGCGATATATAAATTAATAAAAGTATTTTTTTTAATTAATGAAGTCGCTCAAATCTTTAAATTAGAAGGATTAATATTAAAACGAATAAATTTATACTCATGAATGACTGGTATACTCTTGAATATTCCAACTGATTCATGAATGATACGAGAATAGTTAATTTCAACTCTCCTCAAAGAGATGATTAATAAATCAGATGAAATGATTTCGTAATCCTACTGTTCAATATAGATTAAACTCTGTTTGCTCAGAATATCATACACACATGTTCAAGGTTTCAAATAAACTCAGATACAGCTCTCAAAAGTCGCACAATAAAGCAATTTTCAGCTCTCACGACGAAATATTTCCGAAATTACTTAGCGTTGAGTTTTTAAAGTTCAAAAGTTGATATTTACAAAATGGTTGGAGATATAAAAACAAAATTCAGTGGACATTTTAGGTTGAGGTAGTGTATATGGGGCATTATGTATAGAAATTAAAAAAAGTGGCACACATAATTAAAAGTATTTTCTCTAGATTCATCAAAAATGCACCAATTATGGATACTTCTTAATTTCATAAGTTTTTTCTTCATATATTTTCCATCTTCAGTCCTCTATTTTGAGACACAGCTGTATACAGGTTGATTTTTACGAATTTTTGGTCGTATGTTTCTGTAGTAGATTAACTGGGCTTTGATGTAGCGTATCTGGTTTTTAAAGAGAGTATGAAATGAATATAAGTATCCATAAATAATGCAATTTTTATCAATAAACAGGGAAAAATTTAATTATATACGCATTATAATTGTTGGTTTTTCCATTTCTATACGTGATGCCGATGCCTCATATACGCTACCTCAACCACTAAATTAGAGGAATAAATTTTGTACTACGTTTAAACTCTTTAGCTTAAAACCGTGAGATAAATGCGTGAAACAGAGAAAAAGAAAGACTGACATGCAGCTAAAAACCACTCAAATCCCCAATAAATCTCGGTTTCGGTGTTTATGTGAAAACAATACTTTTTACTTTAAAGGCAAGGAAAAATAATAAAAAAAGTTAATATAAGTTAAAAGTATAAGTACAATGATAATATAGGGGAGAATAAATATATAAGAATGAGAGTGAATGTACAGACTAAATATTGCATCACTAATACTGCATACTATACTTCCCACTACACCTATAACCAACAACTACACGTATTTTTACATTACATCAATTTTTATAGATATATGTTTCCATTTTTGTTGTGCAACAATATTTCTAGATGAGTTAAATGTATTTCCATACATCCTAGATCCTCAATGATGATAACGTTTATGATTATTATTTTTTTTTTCTTTGGGTGTTTTAATCCCGTTCGACTGCACATTGGGTCATTATTTTATTTTTGAGTTAGAGAGTCATTCATATTATTTTATTTATTTATTTTTTTAAAATACCCTTAATGATGACTTCAACTGACGCAACTGAAGCCCTAATTTCTTACCGAAGTTGAGATGCTTATAAAAAATGAACTAATTTAATTTTTTAAGTCATTATAAATAATTTTAAAATAAATCATTAGTAATAATAATAATAATTTATATGATATAAGAACGCTTGTTTTAGCATTATTAATTTCAAGATTAGTGGTAATGACAATTTAAAAAAAATTAATTAATACTTTTAAACAACAATTGTTTCACAAAAGCCAATATGTTCATATTGTTCATACTAAAAAATTTCGGAATAAGTTACCAAGGCACATTACGTATTATGTAGCAACTGAGATCACAAGATTACAAAGTGAAAGCTGAGAAATATCTGACACGAGTGTGCAAAACTATATACGGCTAAATGATATACGGTATTGACATCAGGCTTCTAGTAGGAACAAATAATAAAATACTTAACCTAAAATTACACAAGGTAATATTTAGTACAAGTATAAAACCTTATTCGCGAAATCATCTGGCGTTCATAAATAGAAAATAATAAGTATATCGGTAAAAGTAATCTTCGTATAGACTCTCTTTCACCATAATAGCTAGCATAAATATACATATTTTCTTTTGCCAAATGTTCAAAAACAAAATTCCTTTAAAGAAACAGTTTAAGAAGGATGAAAATTGAGAGAAAACCAAGAGAATCTTCTTATTCAGGTTGAATTATATTAAGTCAATAACTGTCCACGAATATGTACAAGAACATCAGTAAATCTTGATTTTATTAGCAAACTAGAATTTACCTTATAAAGATGAATACTTTAAGGAGTGTTATTAGTTATTACTCATAGTTACACCACAATTTCATTACCTAAACAAATAAATTACATGTCGATACATAAATAAAATAAGTTTAGAAAAAAACTACTTTCATACAAGCTTTCAAACTGGTTTTGGACAAGCTAAACTTTTTATGGTAAACATATATACTACTAACAGCGAAACGGATGATATAAGGAACAATGTTAGCTTAGAGGCATTTATAGATAAAAACAAGTTTATAGATAAGGTCAAGAAAAGAGGGATGAAATAGAATTTTAAAAATATAACAACAAGGGATTACAATTAAAAAAAAAAAACTATTACATAGTTAAGGTCTGCATTCGACATTCATTACTTTCATTCCTCCAAATAATAAGCCGTCAAACGTAGGTTTACAATAATATTTTTATTGTAGTTTGACAATATATTTACATTGTTTCAAAACATCTAGCTCGAAACAACTGACATTTCATTATATAATTTTTCTATGAATAGGTTCTTCCAAGAGGGAAAAAACACTTTAGAAAAATACTGACGTAAAAAGAAATGATCGAAACAATGAAGTAATAATGACATGAAATAATTGGCATATTTTTTCACACAATATAGTGTTAAGTAGTCTTGAAGCACCAGCCTTGGGCATAAAGGGGCAGGGTGTAATTAGCCCTAATATTCCAAAAATGAAGATGATTTTTATGATCTTCATTTCTAACAAGATTAAACATTAAATAGAGGCTCATAATGCGCATACCATGATTTTTTGTAGGGTGTTTCAATGGCAGACCTTCCTTAAACGATTTTTGATGAGTTTAAGTTTTTCTGTATAGGGCAGCAAAATTTCCAAATCAGTTAGTTTAGTTTTAGTGTGCCAAGAAATAAAAAACTTTCATAAAATTTTCACAAATTGTCACATAATTTTCTTTAAAAGGTTTTTATATATATCCGATATTAAAATCTTGATATTTGTTCTTTATGAGTTACGCAATATTATAATAGTAATACAAAAATTAAAAAAAAAATAATATAATACAAATAATATACTAAATTATGTATCAGAGGTATTCAATATTTCGGAATATAAAGTTTTATAGATAAGGTTAAATTAGCAATTTAAATATTTTACATAATCAAACGCTAAATTAATTTGTGTTAAAACAAAATTGATTGATTTTGATGTTTGAGTCTTATTAACTCTGAATTGGCATTTGAATTAATCTTTAATAAGAAATTAAGAACAAGCAATACCTATATTGAATAGACAAATAGACATTTAAGGGTAAATTAGGGAGGATTCGTGTAAAAAAATATCAAATAATCAATAGAGCTGAATATCCCACCACCTACAGCTGAGCATTTTGAGAACCTGCACTATCTCGCTATAGACAAAGACATCAATTAAATAGTAAAGTACCCTTTTAATAAGACAATGAATAGTCTTTAACAAGACAAGACTTCACTCAATCGCAATTAAATCAAAGCCTCAACAATCGTCATTATTTCGTTGTTAATACCTCGTATCCTTATCATGTGCATTGTTTTGACTTATAATTGGTATTGCAAATTTGCATAATTACATTTATATTTTTTGACAACAAAAAAATTATTAAATGAAATAAATAATTTTATTTAAATAAGCTTTTATTCGTATCTTCTTGGCAAACCCTTTCATTTGATACCCATATCATGTGCGCGCTTAAAAAATAGCTAGTCCGCCATATTAGGCTGTCCATCACATTGGATTTAGAATGACACCACTTAGCTAAACATGGATTGTCATCCAAAGTAAACGTGTATGCAAAATTTCAATTCAATCGGTTCAGGATAAACGCATTCAAATTCAGTTGCAAGATTTGACCCGAAGATACGTACAAACAAACATTGCAAGTTAAATAAAAGTTTAAAATAGATTTGATATGTTTAAAAATTTAAAAGTAACACAGAATGAATAGTAGAGTTAGTCAGAATGAATGGTAGAGTCGAACTCTACTATTCATTCTGTGTTACTTTTAACTTTTTAAACATATCAAATCTATTTTACAACTTTTATTTAACTGTGATTTAATAAAAATCACATTAAATATTTACAATAAATGACAATTCTGATATATTTTTTTTTTTAGTTAAAATTAAGAGGAATGTTACTTATGTTATGAATCTAACTTGTTTTGCAAATTCTTAAAAAAAAAGTATTTTTTGGAAAGATAAAGAATGTATATATTATATATACATACAATATATATACAATATAAAGAAAAAAAAAACCATTATTTTTTAAGTTTTAGTATTTAATTACTACAATTAAATTACTAGAGTTAGTTTTAATTTGATGTAATTTTTATAAGATATTCTTTTTAAAAGGAATTCCCGAAAAACCAAATAGTTGATCCTTTTAACACACGAGGCAGATTATTATGTTTTAGTGGCATTATTAAATGATAAAGTTCATGATGTCTCAGAGAATTAGCGAGGTCTGAAAAGAAGAGTGACATTGAGCCTGGATTATGTGGAAACAAAAGAAAGAAAGAGGTAGTACGGTGGAGTATATATTTGTCTGTACTTTTAGAGGATTAGGAGAGGCGAAATTACATGAAAAAAATAAAAAAAAACCTGAGGAACAGAATGTAGGATTAGGCGGCAAGGGCTTTAAACATGAATAGAGCTCTGAAGCTATATTGGACAAAGCTTAGGAATTAAGAATTAAAAGGGAGGAAAAAGGTGAAATTATAATGAGAGACAAGATCAGATAAGTAATTATTATGATTAAGGGCAAAAACAATCATAACATTTATAATAGATAAGGGACACAGTTTGCATGCGTTTATTTCACAAGGTTTGCGATTGATTGAAGCCTACAAATATAAGTTATGTAGTAGAACAAGGTTTAAAAATAAAGAAAATTCCTAGAGAAATAAGAAGTTATTACAGAAAATTGAATTTTGCCGTGAGGGATTGATGTTAAACGTCAAAACTTTTTAAAACATTTTTAAAATAAAGTATGCAACTAAAAATAGTTGAACGTAGAAAAGTTGTACTTTAAAAAATCGTATTTTCTTTTGCGAAAAGAATGGAATTTTCGAAGGTCTAGAGGGAATTAGTGAGCAATAGGGAGGGGGAGAGGGAAGGGAGAAGGGCATAAGAAAGATAATGATACTGGGGAAACAACCTCTGCACAAAGACGATTATGAACTAGAAAGGAGAAAAAAAGGACGAAGCCATTGGGTTTAGATAAGAAAATGAGAAATAAAAAAGTTATCAAGAGTATTCGTCTTACTCTAGTGAGATATGTTAAAGTGAAGGGTGTACTCCTTAGAAGAGAGTGAATTGTTGTAAAGGAATGAGAATGAACTATAGAATACAACAAAAATAAAATGAACGGTACGTTCATCGCAACTAAAGTTGGAGAGCTTAAGTGAAAGGGTTTATACAAGCAAAGTAAGATAGGTAACATGGAAAGAAAGTAAGGTAAGAAGCGCATGTGAGAAGCAACTGAAGAACTCATTTTATAGAAAGAAGTGTAGAAAAGAGATAAACATAGAGAAGGGCTTAAGTGCAAGAGTGTGATTTCAGTTTACACGTAAAAGAGAGTGAAGTGGGATAGCTAGTATAGAAGGTAGGGTGGAAAACAGAAGAGAAAGAGAGAAGCAGCGGCACTGTATTGATCGGGAGAAGAACAGGCCTGGTAGCTGGTAGGTTTTGAACAGTTCCCTGGGGTCCGTACAAGCAACCTACCTCTCTTGGTTACAACAATACCAAGCCACCTCTGCCTACCTCATACCTTATACCCTACACTTTTATACCTTACAACAATGAATTCCACTATCACATAAATTTATGCCTACTTACTCGACAAATTTGATTACATCGAAACTGTCTTAATACATACGCAAACTCAAGTCAATCTAATAAATGATTTTATGAAATAAATAACTTTTCATTCGATATCAGAAAAACAATTAAATAAAATCATACAAAATAGTACCTATATTTACTTGATTAAAAATATTACCATTTTCCAACCCATGTGACAGGAATCGTTCACATCCACCATAGTTTACTAATTATGACTAGTTGAGTAATGAATAATTGCTCTAACAATAAGCATTTTTAAATTATATAAGAATGTTATTAGGCACATACAAGCTCATAAGAATATGAAAAACGAAGCAAAAAATTTCAAATATACGTAATTAGTTTGTATTAGAGCAACTACACAAAGTGGCGTAGAGAGCATTGGGGGCCCCTCGACAAAGAATAATGGCAAGCCAAAAAGCTAAACTAAATGGGGGCCCCTAACAATGGTATAGAAGTATGATAGATTTTATTATACTCTTAGGGGGGCCCAATTGACATCAATTTTGGGGGCCCCTAGTACCGGGTACCCACCCGCAATGCGGGCCTATAGTTACACCAATGACTAAACAGGAAAAACAAAAAACAAGAAAATAAAAAATAAATATTGAGCCAAATAGCGTGTTCCACGCTACTCTAACCTTATCCGGATAAATATAAGCCGATGTTATCCTACATTAAAACGTTTGTTCCATCGAAAACTCGAAATACAATTATTTCTAATAACAATTTTTCATAAACAATTAAAATTCGTTCGAACACATTCATCCGAACTGTACGGTTGAAATATATCGATATGTTATATAAAATAGCAATTTTCCTATTCGGTCCTACATTTTTTCCTTAGAAAACTTTTAAAAATATAAAATGTTGGTCTGTAGAAAATTAAGAAATACCTTTTCGAAAGAAAATTTGGAATCATGGTGAAATCCTATTGTCTTGCCTACTATGTCAAGAAATTTATGTTAGTTAAAGCTTTTCAATACAGGATTTCATTTATTAGTATCATCTTGACTTGTCTGTTTATTATTCCCGACAGCACGAACAAGTAAGACGAATCAAAGCAAGCATGACTTAACTAAGAAGACTAATTTCGAGTGACCAATACGCCAACAAAGAGACTTACAGATAAGGAGGTATGATCTATGAGACTTACAGGTAGGATAACTATGATCTATGATCTCTTCTATATCACCTTGATAAAACTCTAACTAATACTGTCTATTATTATGAATCATCAACTAACAATAATTTTTCTGGTATAATATTAAGAAGGTCTAAAGCTTAATTCCATTTTACAGTTTATTCCATCATCTAAAAGTACGAAAATTATATAAATTCTCAAACTTAAAATAATCAAAGTTTAGTCATCTAAGTAAATACAATTACTCGGATATATAAAAAATTAAAAATGCGGCAGAACATTGTTTACACAGGGTAAAACAAATGTGTTAGTAACTTTGTGCTTATAGTAAATTAGAGAAAGGACAAGAACAACAATGAATCTCAATAATATAATAAAGATTATTATGTTACAAACCCTGAGTCTCTTGACAAAAATAATGTGAAGACAGATCAAGTAAAAGAACGTAGAGGAAGCGGATACCTTCCACAAACAACAGGCAATTCAAAAGGCAATAAAAAGAAAAACAGCTTAATGACCATCAAACCGTTCAGGTATAAGAACAGCCGGATCGAATACAAGTAACTGCACCTTTAGCCGGCTTATAAAAAGAAAAAATATATAAACCAGAAATCAATGGCAGTGTAGAAAATGCAGTCGGCTTGACGAAAAGAAAAACCTTTAAGGAATCCAAGAGATAGGAGGAAGACTGTTAAAATGGTATAACAGGCAGAAAAAAACAACAGTGCAGTGGTGCCTGTATTTCAAGCCAGAGGCGACACAGAATCTCATTAAATCAGCAACCAGAACAACGACCATCTTCTTCTTCCAAACAGCCATCTCTATAACATTGAATGTTCTAAACTAGTACTCCTCCAAAAGCAAAAGTATGGTTGCTATATAGTCACTACCAGTGCAAAATTAAATATAATGTGATATAAACCCCTACTATGTAATGGGTTATTCAAAATATTTTGACATAAATTATTTATCACTCTGGCATTAAAGTGATACAAATTCAATGCTATAGTAGCAAATTTTAAATTGCCTAAACTCGTTCTAAGTCATATTGAACCAATAAAATTCAAGTCTAAAGTAACATTTAAAAAAAAAAAAATGTCTAAAAGCTAGAGATAGGTACTATTCAAGGTAAATTGTGTGTAAAGGCTTTTCAGAAATTATGTTTACTAAAAAATAAAATTATGATTAAGTTTTTCCATATAATTTGCGATTTGATAAGAGTTGATTTCTTCGTGCTGTTTAAATAATAAACTAACTTCATATAATTTCAAAAGTATGAGATTTCAGGATTTCTAGTGTTAATGAAACCCATAGTAAATTAACCTTGAGATTCTTGTTATGAGGCATTCGAGAAACACATGTTAAGAATCATAGGGGTGATCGATATAGTAAACAAAACTGAAAGGCAAGGTAGGGGAGAGGGAAGGAAGGTATAACGTAAATATTCGTGGTAGGCGGAGCATAAACACGGGAGAGAATGAAACGCGTTCACCGTAGGGAGCCGAAGCAAGGCGGCGCGGCGTGCTGAAGCCAAAAAAAATACCTGTCTGCCCTAGCTTTCGAACTTCTTCCGCCAATACTTACGCAATCCATACGAAATATTGAAATAGCAAGCTAAGCAAATATATCAAAGCCTTAAGAAGGTTCAGTGACCGAAAGTTATATCAGTCTTGCTCGTATGATTCATTTCTAAAAAACGTCATTTTACTTGACTAAATAAGTTTTATATTTTTAATCTATGAGTTACAATTTGAGCTTCAAATCACTAAGCCGAGAGCCCTTCTTAGTATTTTTACTGCAATCTTATTAACATAAACATCATGATTACCAACTGATAAATTATGATTATTTCTAACAAGTCCCGGTTAATGGTTCCCAATTATTTCACCTAATCACAATCACAGCCAGGTATATTATCTTAGCATTCAACATTAAAAGAACCCTTCAACAAGTTTTTCTTAACCTCGTACAAAATCTGATCACTAGAATAATCGCTGATTCATTTTTTAGGGTTTCGTTGGTAAAACCAAAAAAAGAAACCCTTATAGTATCGTTCCTGTGTCCGTCTGTCACTCTGTACGGTTCCAATAACTTTTGAACCAAAAGAGATAAAAGCGTGAAACTTACCAGTATTAAAGATAGTTTTGACGCGCACACAGGAAAAATATAGAGAACTCAAAATAATCAGCTGTTCAAATTCAAAATGGCAGATAATTCACATCGCGAGAAAAATTTTTTTTTTAAAATTTTGAGTGGGGTATCAAATGAAAGGTATTGAAGAGTAGGATTAC
>KZ652203.1:206975-219604 GCA_001010745.2 Gerris buenoi
TGACCCCAATTCAATCGGTTGACATCTTCCGGTCACGCAAGGGCCCTAAAGTTTGACAAAATTTGAAAAAAACTTTATTTTTGCAATTTATTTTTAATTTTGGAAATTGATGTTTTCATGATATAATAGTTGGTAACGTCATCAAATACAGCCTAAAAACATTGTGTTTTAATTTGGTTGAGATCAGTTGATATCTTCCGGTCGCGCATAAGCCACAAAATTAGCCCAAAATTTTGAAAATTCACATTTTTACGTGTTTTTTTATATCTTGAATAAAATTTTTTTTAAACGTAATAGTTACAGTATTTTTATTTTTGAGCATAAGAACATTGCGTTTTGTGAATAAATGGAACACTTCCGGTCGAGCAATGACCCCAATTCTATAGAAATACAGTACCTGAAAAAGGATAGTTAGGCCTATGACATGATGGGTGATAACTAGAGTTCGGATTTTGCATATTTGCATATATTTTTTTTTATTGCCCCAAGTGATTTTTCTTTACAAATTATTATTTTTGGAATGCACTAGGCCCCTTTAAATTCAAAATTGCATATTTTGCATATTTCAGGCATTATTGCATATAATTGCATATTTCCGGCATAAGTGCATATTTTTGCATAAATAGTCTACTTTTTGAGAGAAATTTCCACTAAGGTGCATATTTTATATGATGTTTCTAGTCAAACATATATTATCTAGGTACCAAAACCTTTTGAGGATTAGAAGTCATTCACTGTGTCACGGTGCACGTACCCCCTATTTTAAGCCCCCTGTCTTAAGCTTCTTCCAGGACAGGGGGTTTACCAGTCCCTACAGGTTCATACCCTAAGAAGGCTTCCCCTGACGATTTATAGAGTGCTGCCCTTATTATCGGATTAAAAGAACTTCGTTAACCAAATGAATGCACAACACGTCCATTAGAGTATTACATTAAGGTCATACAGAGGGCTTCGGAGATTCGGCAAATTTGGCCATCCCAAAAGCAAACATTGCCCTTAATTCAGAGATTGGCATTTATTAAAGCCTATTTCAGGAACCTTCCAAATATAATTGAAAAACTGGGTCCGATTAGGGAAAGACTTAGACAAAAAATGGACGCAGTTCTCCACCGTAATCCGGGTTGGACCACAGTGAACGTCACACGAATCCTTTAAGGGGCGGAGGGTAGTGACGAAATAGAAAATTTGACCCCAGCTGACATCGCTGCCCTAAAATATGTTCCAGTAGTGTCGTGAGACGTTGAGAGAACGTTTTCACGTTTAAAAATGATTCTTTCCGACCGATGACGAAATTTTAATGTTACAAATTTAGAGGAAGTCTTAGTAGATCAGACAAATTTTCTTACAGTTTCCTAAATTTAAATAATTTATTNAAAACGGCCCTGTGTACAACTTTACTGTAAATTGAAATTTTGTAGGCTAGCCACACATATTTTAAGAAAAATTATGAATAATAATAATATTTTAATATAGAAGAGCATTAGCCTGAAAAATTTCGGAATTTATATGGTAATATATAATTAGTCAGGTCCAACTTTTATAGGATAAAATTAACTAAAAATGAATTAGTAAATAATGAAACTCACCTTCTCACAGTACTCTAAAGCCTGTTTATAATTATTAAGCAGGCAGGCATAGATAGCCAAAGCATGTGCATGTCTTCCTAACTTTCCATTGATGATAGCTCTCTCTTCAAAGAAACCTTCAAAATATATTTACCATAGTTAAAAATTAATTTAATAAATATTTGTTATAAAATTAAGCATTCATTTAATACATTGTTTTTTTTCTTAATGCATTAATGGATCCTATGAATTTATAAAATGGAGCTTTGACAGTCGTTAGTCTTTTTTAGATTTTTGTATTTAAAATGAAAAATGAACTAACTTACTGCAAGTCAAGGACAAAAGCTTAAAAAACCATTGAACAGTTAGATATTTAATAATAAAAAAATATTAATAATTTACTATGTGGTTTTAGTAATATTTATTTATTTTTTTTTACTAAGCTGCAAACCATATGTATGAACTTAAAAATGGACTATCGAAAATGAGAAAAAGACTAAGTGAATGAGATAAAAGAGCTGTTTATTAGGGTTAGCCAAAAAACTCATTTTTTTATTTCGAAGTTGTAATAGTGCGGAAAAATTGGGAATTACATAGATTAAAAGAAGGAAAAAAATTATCAAAATCGGTTGACATCTTCCGGTCACGCAAGGGCCCTAAAGTTTGACAAAATTTGAAAAAAACTTTATTTTTGCAATTTATTTTTAATTTTGGAAATTGATGTTTTCGTGATGTAATAGTTAATAACGTCATCTAATTCAGCCTAAAAACATTGTGTTTTAATTTGGTTGAGATCAGTTGATATCTTCCGGTCGCGCATAAGCCCCAAAATTAGCCCAAAATTTTGAAAATTTCACATTTTTACGTGTTTTTTTATATCTTGAATAAAAAATTTTTTAAACGTAATAGTTACAGTATTTTTATTTTTGAACATAAGAACATTGCGTTTTGTGAATAAATGGAACACTTCCGGTCGAGCAATGACCCCAATTCTATAGAAATACAGTACCTGAAAAAGGATAGTTAGGCCTATGACATGATGGGTGATAACAGTAACAACGGGCATGGTAATTTTGCGATTTGCTCTATATATTTGAAAAGCTTAAATATTTAAGTAACAATATAGTTTTTAACAATAAACTAAAATAATTTTTTTTTGAGGCTTCCGTGACGAGTTTTACACAGCGATCAACAGCGTGCGTGTGAACTGAGTATTGCTTTAAACCAGTCAGGGAGCGAGTCACTAGCGATTTTAGCTCCTATTCACTGATTTCTGCCAACTATGGACGAGAAGATAATTCACAGTCTATCCAGTTAGTCATATCTTAGTATTCTTGAGTGGATTTTTGGTGGTGTGAATGTTCTTACTGGTTTCTATTTCACCACATGTTTGATCAACACAGACGGCCTGAAACTTATTTGCCAAGCAATACAATCTACCAGTTATTTGCCAAAACCTTTGCCTGATGTCATCGTCCCTGTGATCAAATGGTTTTATCGCCCACCCAAAACACTTAGTGTTAGCCATGACTTAAGATGCAAAGAAACACATGAGAGAGCTCGAAGTTCGAAGAATTCTGATGCAACAAGGAAAACAGTAAGAACAATCCCTGACTGGTTACCAGCAATTCCCAGTTCACACGCAGGCTTATGAACGCTGTGTAAAACTCGTCATGAATCTCGAGATGGATTTATAAGCACCATGTTGCTGTCCAGATCATCAATGCCTAACTTCACCAGCGAATCAGTCATCAAAGTACCTTCGGCTACAAAATAGAGAACAGTACTAATGGACAGGTTCAATGGTTCAACTAACATGGACAGTCAGAACTATGTTTTTATCTTTTTTTTAAGTTATTTTAGTTTATTGTTAAAAACTATATTGTTACTTAAATATTTAAGCTTTTCAAATATATAGAGCAAATCGCAAAATTACCATGCCCGTTGTTACTGTTATCACCCATCATGTCATAGGCCTAACTATCCTTTTTCAGGTACTGTATTTCTATAGAATTGGGGTCATTGCTCGACCGGAAGTGTTCCATTTATTCACAAAACGCAATGTTCTTATGTTCAAAAATAAAAATACTGTAACTATTACGTTTAAAAAATTTTTTATTCAAGATATAAAAAAACACGTAAAAATGTGAAATTTTCAATATTTTGGGCTAATTTTGGGGCTTATGCGCGACCGGAAGATATAAACTGATCTCAACCAAATTAAAACACAATGTTTTTAGGCTGTATTAGATGACGTTATTAACTATTACATCACGAAAACATCAATTTCCAAAATTAAAAAAAAAATCGCAAAAATCAAGTTTTTTCCAAATTTTGTCAAACTTTAGGGCCCTTGCGCGAACGGAAGATGTCAACCGATTTTGATAATTTTTTTTCCTTCTTTTAGTCTATGTAATTTGCAACTTTTCCGCACTATTACAACTTCGAAATAAAAAAATGAGTTTTTTCGGCCCACCCTACTGTTTATGTATAAGCCATTTAAGTTTTGTAGACTCCATATTAAATATTAAATAATATAATTTTAATAAATTAAATTTACAAATAATCGACCACAGGAAAATAATATGATGTTATTAACAATTTATAAATCTGATCTTTAACAAGACAGAGTCGAATGAAGTTATAGATAAGTTACTAATGTTATTATATAATTATTAAGTAAGAATAAAAGTAGTAACCATCTCCAGGAAAATGGATGAGGACAGCATCTGGTTGGTAATACTGCGACTTGTCAAGGAAAGAAATTAGTTTGGTCTTGATGTGATGAGCCTTGTCTTCTCCTCCCATTTGAACTATTCTTTCCTTGTACTGGTGAATTAAAGCATTATGTAGGGAACAGTTATTATCACCCCAAGCGTGGATTACATGCTCCTATTCATAAAATAAAAACATTAGTACAACACTAAAACATATTCAATAATTACAGCAATCTTCGGCACTAAAAATGACGAAGGAGCCTAATCTCTTAGTCTATCTGTATAGGTCCTGCTACCTTTATCTAAAGGTACCACTATCCTTAAATTAATGAAGAGATCTCCTAGACTTGACTTCTTTCACAATAATTTGATTAATTTTGCTCTATGAGTAAGATATATTATTCAGAGGCATGAACAATGACAGCTGTGGATAGGAAATGGCTCAACAGCTTTGAGAGAATTGATCCTCCATAGGATATTCAGTCCAGTACTAGATGATGGAGAAATGGAGGATCTGATACAACGAACCTTATTAAGGTTTTAAACATGGCAAGATTCATCAAGCCATTCACTCATTCAAACATGTAGAGAAGATGAGTAAAGAACAAATGCCAAAGCAAATACTTTGTGAAAGGATGCTCTGCCAAAGAAAGAATTGAATTGAAATCTAATGATTTTACAAGTCTAGGCAGAAGTAAATTATTTTATAAAAAAAAAACAAAAAACAATGTTATATTATCTAAATGAAAAATAATGGTCCCACCAGCTTGAACACTGCCACCTCCTAATGTACCAGTGATACTAAATTAAAATCTAATTTAATTATTTTATTATTAAACATCTATATAAAATATTAAATAGGTGGGTTATAATTTTTCAGCTGGTGGTAGTGTGGTACATACCAGATACTGAATAACAAGATCATGATCTTGAGTTTTGAGGAAATAATCCAAAACTTTTGGTCTGGACAGCTGTTCCACTTCAGATACATCATCTATAAAGATCTTAAGGCCTTCCTTTGGTTGAGCTGAAAGAACCCATGTGGCAAACTCAAATATCAAATCAATATGTTCTTGGCCTGAAAACATACAAAAAGCAAAAGAACCTGGTGTATAATGTTACATATATTTAAACAATATAAAATTATAAGGACCATTAAAGACCAATCAAATGTAAGACTTAGTTTTCTCTTCGGAGATTTTAAAAGCTATCTTCATATTCCCTTCAAATTCACAAATATTATTCCAATTCTTAAATAGAGTAATTGATTGCAGGATTTAGTACAATGGTATGGCATTCGTTAGAATCAAGTGAAATAACACTGATTACTTTGTTTGATTCCCAGAGAGATCACACAATTATTATTTAACCCATTCAATGCGAGTGGATCCACTGTGGATACATGCCATGCTAACGCGCCTGGCAGGTGGATCCACAGTGGTCCAAGCCCTCCCTTTCAGCCCTCAGAAGCTCTATTCTCTGTGCCTCAAGTAGAAACACCTTCCAAGGCTCCGTCACCCGCTGACGTTTTGTATCCACAGGGGATCCAAACATTTTATTATTATTATTATTTATTTTTAAATTAACTTTTAAAATTGTGTAGATTTTATTCAGTCAATAAGATAGGACTATGCATTGGATTACGCATTCAATGGGTTAATAAATAGGTGTGAGTATATTTCACACTCATCACATCAAATTAGATATTTCAAGGTTGATACCACCTTTGTAAAATGGTTTAATGCTATCTTAATTAGAAAAAAGATAAAAGTGCTTTAAGCAAATAGTAAAAGAACAATTTCTTACCAAGGTTTTGTAAGTATTGTACAGTGTGCTCAACACCTCTAAGAGGGGAGTCAGATATACTGGCTTGTTTCTCAAGGAGCTCTAAGGCATTCTTATGTAGTTCCTTGGTTCGGTATAAAATTATAAGTTCATTCCATTTGTTATACCTTTTGAGTACACGTTCTGTTTCCTCTAGGTGACAAAAATTTCTTCTTAATACAGGAGCCACAAGTGCATCATTTGTCTACAAGCATAAGTTAAAACCATTAATTAAGGAATCACTATATTTTTCAAAACCCTCTTTCATGGAGATAGTTATAATTTACACACAATTATTTTCACCGCTAATTAATTAGATAACAATGATAAAAAGAAAGACAACAATTCTCAATCATTTATTACACCTAGTCCATCTATCAACATAAAAAATTAAAAATAAATAAAGTTTCAAGGATAATAGATAGTTTCACCTTTGACTTCTGTTTTCAACTTAACCTCTGGAAATTGTAATCCACTCGGTCTCAAGGTAAAAAATAGGTATTTTATTATTTTAATAATAACTTACAAAATACATAATCTGAGAAAGTTTCCACTTTCTAGGTACAAAAGTTGTACCTCTCAAATAGAAAAAAAAGAAGTTAAATAAAAGCATGTAAAAATTAAAATATTAATAATCATAGTTCATTTTAGAGTGCTTATAAAAATAACGTTTGTTACAATTTTACTAACCTGAAGGTAGCATTTGACAAGAGTAGTATCAATGATCTTCATAAGTTGTTTCATACCAGGAGGTTCTGGCTCCTTCTCTTTGCTAACTTTGTACATTAGCTTATGCCTAGCCTAAACAGAAATATAATAAATGCATTAGCTATTAAGTTTAAACAGAAACTAAATGTTACTGTGATGTTAATGATAACGAAAAAATGCAGAATGAAGTATTATTATGTATTACAGAAACTAAAAGAAGATGTACAGAGCTAAATCTGGCAAGCATGGTGGGTAGGGCAAAGAGGTCATGGTATATTTTTTTTTTTGTCAAACATTGGTCCCACAATGAGGGCCGTGTGAGCTAGAACATTGTCATGATTAAAGAACCAATTGCCTACTTGATTTGGCAGCATTTGTAATAAAATTTGCTGAATAAAGTTTCACTGGTTCATCAGTAGTCTTAAGTCAATCTGCATGAATGAATTCAAAAATTTTGTTGACATTTTTGCCGGTTTGGAGCCCCAGAACATGGTTGGTCTTTGAAATTTTTTTGGTAGACTGAAGTTTGATTAATAGCGCCCTCTTTGTAACAACAGATCCTGAAACACTTCTTCAAGTAAAAAAAAAAATTAAATTTAAATAAAATTTCACAACTGCTTGTTGTTCTCTCAAAAAATGATGACTAAACAAAACAACTTTCCCACAAATCCTTATACAACATCATTTAACGATTCCTCTTGGCAGACTCACTAGGGAAAAGTAAAATTTGATCACCATAGCAGGCAAACCTTGTAATGCAAGTACAAACCTAACCACAACACAATTACTATAATATTTAGATTCCCCTTGTATACCTAAAGATGCTATCATTAGCGGAAGAAAAAAAAGGCTTCACACTCTTTATCTAATAGTTTCCACTAGATAAACTAGATTTATTTGATGACCTAAATATCAAAGCGTTACTATTAGCGTAACTCTTGATAAGCAGGTATCCACTAATATGTGGATTAATAAAATAGTGGATTAATAAAATGTGGATATAATAAAAAAGTTACAATAAAATCTTGGGCATTATAATTATATTACCAGAGGAATAATAATTCCTTTTCCATGTAAAATTAAAATTCAACAGTGAAAAAAGAACTTACTCCAACCAAGTAGTTGATAAGAGCTAGAAGTCCACTCTCAAGGTCTTGATCTTCAAGTTTAAAGTTGGCATCATCAATTCCAGTATCACTTGATTCTTGTGACAGAAGAGATGGGAACAGCCTGATAACTTCATAAGGATCTAAACATAAAATATTAAACAGTTTTAAAAAAAGGGCTGTAAAAAAAATGCACACACCTAAATTCAGCCACTTATATACAAAAAAATGATAACATATAGCTTATAAACAATTGTAATTTCTGTTTTTATATGAACATCTTCAAGATGAAGATGAGAATCACAATGAGATCTAAATTTTGCGGAATTTATGTGCTACACTAATTGGGAGACTATTTTTTAAATATTAAATTAAGCAATAAACAAATTAATCACATACCTATAATAATAAGTCTAGATCTGACAGAGGAGAACAAAACGACAACTAACTTAATGAATGACAACTTTCAAACCAATTGCAGGACTTATTATAAAGGGATAATCTAGACATAATAGACACTAGCTACAAAAGCATACAGTATAAATTAAATTAATAAGCTTACCAGTGTCAAGCTTCAAAAATTCATCCATTGATTTATCAAATTTTTTATTGTGGAATAAATCAAAGGCATAAAGAGTCTGAATTTGGTAAACATTTTTCTGCTTATCTTCATCAGAGTCATCTGAAATATTCTAACAAAAAAAAATAAAAAAATAAAAAAATAATAATAATAATGTAATTAAATATAGGTTTAAACACTAAACTCAATTTCTTCACTAGTTTAATGAACAATTATTAATCACAACAATACGTCACTTGGATAACAACAGAACAGATCGTCACGTGAAGAACTTAATAAAAAGGCGCAAAAAAAACAAGAAGGTTACATAACCTTAGAAATGTAAACACAATGAAGCGGGAAATACAAAAAACGTAACAAATAATACATACAATTATAAATGATTAATTACATTTTATTTGTAATTATATTGTATATCATTGCTAACTCATTATTATATAAACCATATTACATTGTATTTTATTGTGGGTAAAATTTAGGTTATAAGATTTGGAGTCAAACCAAAAACAAGTGAAATTAAATAAAAGCATGAATAAATAATACAAAACATACCAAAGAGGGCTTCAAATTGAACCTAAGCTACTTATTATTTATTTTGTTTGAAGGTCACCCAGCTTTATAAGTGTTAACGTATATTTCATGCTCTTTCACTAGCAATTTGACTTAATAAAAATAAAAAATCAGGTAATTAGAAATACCTACAGCAAGTTTAAGGGCCAGTTCAAATCTCTTCTCCTGAAGAAGAGTTTTAATTTGCTTAGATATAAGGACTTGAGATACAAGCCAGAGATACTCAGACGATGCAATGTACACAATGCCAGGTCTAGCAGTAGTGACAAGATGTGCTCCTTGAATATTTAGAAACTGGACCTCAGTCTGCTCATCACAACAAGATCTTACTTCTACACCCTCACGCAGAGCACATACAAAGTACGGATCATCATACGCTAAACAACAACAACAAAAATATATTTAGAAATGATTCATTGTGTAAATATGAAACTAAAAAAGTAAGGCACGCTTCATGTAAGTAAGTGAGTCTTCAAATTAAATTACAAAATTCAATATTTTTCTCCTTCTCCTTAAATTAATAAATTTTAATTTTCCATTAATTCAGATTTAAGAGAGGCCAAAGTTCCTGCTGTCAGTAGTGGATAAAACCACCTTACCTTACTCATTACTTTATCATGATATAAGGTTCTTCGATACATAAACAATATACAGTCTCTTGGCTACAATAAGCTGTACTAATATTTCGCACATTTAAAAAAAAAAATCTTTAAGTAGGGAATTTGTTTAGTTTAGTACTTAAACTAACCAATGACTCAATATATAAATTAGACTTAAAGGAAAATAAAAATTAATTTACCAACCCAGAGCTATAGGAAGATCTGACCATTTAATTGTCATACTCTCTATTCCACCTTCAGTGTTAATGAACTTGGTTTGTGTGTCTTTTCCCAGAGCTATCAAATTGTTTGAAATTTTAGTTACGGATGGCTCTAACTGTTTACCAGTAGGGAAGAGTTCAGTGATTTCACATTTATCAGTAATCTAAGACAAACAGAAAATAAACTAATAAGATATCTTCACTATTTAAATATATAAGACATATATTTCGATTTAAGATACTATTTTGTAAAAACTTAACAACTTCATGAGTAAATAAGAAAATGATAAGCTGTGTGCAGATGACCTTGCAGGACTGAACCGCCTGCCTGAAAGCTTAAGTGAGTGTATGATCTGGCCACATGCACAGTTGAGACAGTTCAGGCGGCCGGAGCCTATATACCCTCAGGCCACAGGCTCTCAGACAGTGTTCACTCTAAACTGTCAGCCCTGCCAGTTTGTGTGTACCCGACTTTAAAGAAATAAATAGTATTAAAGACAATCTTAAATTCTAAAAAAAAATACCTTGACAAGAGAATAGGATCCTTTATAACCAATGCAAATTACATCATTGCTCCATTCCAATGCTCTTGGAACATCAGGCAGATTAATGTCAGATGTAAGGGGCATGAGATCTCTGTTCTTTAAATAGTAAAGTTGAAGCTTCCGTTTGGTTGCTACACACATTCTCACCATTACATTACTCTTCCCAGTCAGAGACAATGTAGTCTGAAACATATCAATATTATGATAAATAGAAAGATCCATTAATTACCAAGTCATACATACATTTACACACACACACACTCAAAATTGTAGACACAACTCAAAGTGATTTCATATTAATGGGATACTTCTTTATTCTTCATTCCTTTACCTACGTCTTTTAATGATTTTTTTTTTTTTTTTTTTTTGATAATGATTTTCATATAGACATTTGTAGAGTAAGTAAATTACACTGTAAAAAGTCAAGAGTTAAATATATGTCTGAAAAGAATTCTAAACTGAGACTAAGAGATATCCCAGACGGTGCAAAGATGATTCCGATTCCACATAACCTAATGGATGTAGAATCGCAAGAAACTCATAAAAAATTGTTTGTAAAAAAATAAAGGAAGGCAAAAACACCAATATTAATTCACAAAAATCTAAACGGTACAGGCTTTATCCTTATTAACAATTTTTGATGCAGAGAAATTATTTTCATTTTGTAGAAACGTTTTATCTAGAGAATTCGTGAGGACATAAAAAAAGAGTTTGTTTCCTCTTAAGTCAACCAACAGGTAGAAATTATAGACATGATTGTTAAATAATGCGGTCATGAGATAACTTATGTTTCTTTTAAGATCTAAACCCAATTGTTTACTGAAATGAACCACTCAGCTTTTTCATTATGGAAGCCATGGCTCATGGCTGAGGTTTATTGAAAATCTCTTATCAAATTTATTTTAGAGTGATACTAGCAACAGAGTCAGATAAACCAACTACATATATGTTCAGAGATAAAAGGCACATGCTACAGGAAGTAACACAGGAGCCCAACCTGGCTAGTTCATTATCCTCTATAACAGTATAGTGTCGTAGTAAAAACACTGATCTAAAGACAGCAAACACATGATTTAGAAAGACAGTATTCTGTCTTGCTAGACCTCTGAGACATATCTTGCAGCCTGCAAGAGATGTCATGAGACGTTTCGACACATTATAGGGCCATCTTCTGTCATGGTTCTTTATTTAAATAAGCTGTGAACTAAAATAACTATCTCCATGAGGGAGGGTCTTTTGAATAAGTTAGTTAAATATTATACATATTTAATTTAATTATTGTTAGATAATTTTTAAAAAATTAACTTATTCAAAAGACCCTCTCTCATGGAGATGGTTATTTTAGTTCAACACTTATTTCAATAAATAACTGTGACAGAAGATGACCCTATAAAGGGTCGAAACGTCTCATGACATCTCTTGCAGGCTGCAAGATATGTCTCAGAGGTCTAAAATTGTTATTTATTACACCTTAAGCCATCCATTAGCATAAAAAATAAACAAATAGAAAGGTGTTAATCTCAACGTTTTAAAATTATCTGAAAAAATGTTTCAAATGTTTTGTTTTTTTATTTAAAAAAGTTTTATGTTTTTAACAAAGTAGTCCGTCTTATGCAACCTAAAAAACAACAGAACCTAAAAAATTATATAAAATTAAAATAATACAACACACCTTAAATCCCAGAGCAAAGAGAGTTGCACCTTTAGTTCTATCAAGTGGTTTAATAAGAGAGAAATTCACATCGGCGAGATCATGAATGCAAACCACATTGTCTGATAACTTCAACAAGATCTCATGCTCAGGTAGAGCAGCAATTTGTTGGATTGGTTTCTTGCTGAATGTCTTATTGTAGCGAAGTAACTGAACATCTGGCTTAGAGAAAAAATCTTTTAAAGTTATACTATACATCATCAGGTGACCTTGCTTTGTACCAACCAATAATTTGTCCTCTGAAACGAGCAAAATCAAGAACAAAACAATTACAACAAAGCAAAACAAACACAACAAAACATTTAAAATCTACTTAATTCTAACTAAATTATTTACAATCTAAATAATTCAAAGTATATCAATCAAAAATAAATCACAATGAAAAAGAAATGATAATAGAAGAAAAAAAAGAAGAAAAAAAAAAAAAAAAAAAAAAAAAAAAAAAAAAAAAAAAAAAAAAAAAAAAAAAAAAAAAAAAAAAAA
>KZ652204.1:0-10870 GCA_001010745.2 Gerris buenoi
GTTCAATTAGTAAATAAATAAATATTATACTTATGTTTCACAAGAATAAATCATATTGTAATGTCCAATATTCAAAAAATATGTTTTATGATTTTTTCTTTTTGCCGCCTTTTGCCACCTTCAAAAATTTGCCGCCAGGGGCCCGGGCCCCCAAGGCCCATGCGTAAATCCAGCCCTGGTCACAGAGGCAAAAAAGTATTTTTTTTTCAGTTTATTTTATTTGTATTTATAGAACAAGTTTATTTGTTTTCTTTAAAAGTTAAATTTTATTATTAAACAAAGCATTCTTAAAGAGGGGAAAAATATTTTTTCTTAGTTAAACAATTAAATTTATCTAGCTTGGAGCCAAGTCTAAGCTAAACAGATTTCTTAATATTGCAGTATGTACTAGGTTTAGAGTTCTCTTCCATTTTTTCATTGGAAAAACTTGCTCGTAACATGATTACTTATTGTGTATTTCTAGGCTATCTAGTAAATTTTCTTAAAATTTATGATAAAAGAAATTACATATAGCAATTGGATTTGCATTATACAATTATTAGAATGTTGGATCTTAATGTGTATTTCTAGGCTTTCTAATAAACTTGCTTAAATTTAGAATTATTTATGATAAAAGAAATTACATATAACAATTGGATTTGCATTTTACAATTACAATAGCCTACCACAAGCTTGAGAATGGCTCAATATCTTTAATATTTTGTCTTGATTATAGATAATGTAGAATCTCTACATTATCTGAGGTAAAACTGAAACTGTATCATCCTAATTTATTCCTAAATAATTATATGGTCTCCTGCTCACATTGACTCAACACTGCCACAAACCACTAATACCAAATGATCAAGACCGGGCAATCTTTAAATTTGGATAAAAATAATAAAGTCGACTCTCGATAACTCAAACCTCAATAACTCG
This sequence comes from Gerris buenoi, assembly GCA_001010745.2. Taxonomy (NCBI): domain Eukaryota; kingdom Metazoa; phylum Arthropoda; class Insecta; order Hemiptera; family Gerridae; genus Gerris; species Gerris buenoi. The sequence continues at coordinate 919 of KZ652204.1, forward strand.
AATTCCCTGATAACTCAATTTTTTTTAATCCTCTTCATTTCCCTACAGTGTTTGCCTTTGTTATTACCTCTTTAAGTCAATGTTTTGATTCCATCCCCTATATAACTTAAAGTTCACAGGTGCCTACATGATCAGTTGACTGACAATTGACAATACCATACATCAGTAGAGTTCTTGCATGTCATAGTCATACAGATGAGTCAGTTGATAAGTATCATTGCTTCCCCTTCTTTCGAGAATTCGGCATATCTTCAAATACTTTATCAACGATCCTAAAAATTCTTGATAAGTAATGATGATGCAGCAAGAGGATTAGCCGGCTCAGTGAAGAGGGCAAAGGCAAAATATGTTTAGTTTTTGTTTAATACCCTGTATTTTTTGGTACTGGTTTATTACTTGAGTAGGAACCTCTATAACTCAAAGTTGGTTATTTTAGACTTCAATACCTCGAACCTCGATTAGTCTAAAAACGAGTTCGAGTTATCGAGAGTCGACTGTTATACTAAGTAATCAATCTTGAAAAGAAATTAACATAAGGGATCTAATAAGACACTTTGTACTATATACTTTCTCATATAAAGAGAAAGTATGATGAATTTAAAAAGCATTATTGCGTCGATATAAAGACATATCGATAGTGTTTTTGTTTGAGAACATGTCGTATTTTTATGTGTTACTTCAAGAACTAAGGGTGGCTAACTTCAATGGTGGCTAATATATTAGACACTGACCTATAAAGGGTTATGTTTGGCTGTCATCTGTGCAGATATGTTGAGCCTAAACTATTGGACCGATTTTGACAAAATTTGGGTTGGACTAGCCTACATGGAGCATCATGTATAGAAATGCAAAAACTAACAAATATATTCCTGTATATTGATATAAACTGCAATTTTTTTTTTTTTTCCGGAGGGCTTTTCCACCCGAAGACCTCAGGCCACTTAGGTGGGCCTATAGAACAAACCCGGGTCAGGGACCGAAATCTTCAAACTTGTGTGAAGATGTGGTCGGTAACCATGACTCCCCTTCCCGGTTGTATTACAACCAGGAGTGTCATCATGGTTTCCAGGCTGAAACCTGGTGGCGCCACTGTTTCGAGGAGCTTCCCATTTATTTAAACAATGCTGGGTGGACATTGAGCAGGGGGCCCGGTCCAGGAATCGAACCTAGAGCTGTGGTTAGAAGCGGTCAGGGAGGTAGTGTAGCCGCGGCGGTTAAACCACCTCTGCTCGGCCATCACTGAATCATTGAGTGGAACGAGATGGGGTTCGATTCCTCGGCGTGACACTCTGATTTATATGGCTCACTATTGATCACATCATACTCGCTTCGGCGGTACAATGTACATATTATGTATGATGTGTGAAGTGGCTGCAACTCTCTACCGCGGGGCGTACAAAGGGCCTAAGTAATGGCGTAATTGCAAGGTTCGAACATGTGGTTCGTCCTACCCGTTCTAGTAGGAAGTACTAGACTACTACTACTACTAGAAGCGGTCACCCTTCCATCTACTAACCCTGCTCGAGGCTGCTTAACTTGCGTTATCACATGGCAAGCGCGCCAGCCTCTGAGTCACCCAGGCCCCAATAAATTGCATAATTTATACATCTTAAGAAAAAGCATACCCTGGGGCGAAATTGAGAAATGAATATTAGCACCACTCACGTTTATTTTTATTAAACATTAAAATTTCCCATATAGTTAATTAATAAGAACACATTATCCAAATTTGGATGAGTACCCTTAAAATGTACTGATAGAAAAAATTGTGGCCATGAAGAAAAAGCAATGTTCAGAAATGTTTAAAATTATTTACGGGACCAACAATGGGTTGACTAATTATGCTCAATCATCAAAATTTCATTAAAATTGGACTAGTAATTTTTGTATACTGGTTTGCAAAAATGTTGCATAATGTCTGAAACTGATTTCAGACTAGGAATTTTTTAAATTCAGAGAAGATATAAAAAAATATTGTTCTTCAGCATGATCACAATACGTCCATTATCCTCAGTAAGCTCAGAAGCAAAATTGACAGACAAAAATTAAAAATTAGTAGTAAAGAGTGCAGAAAATTCTGAAAAAAAATTCCATTGTGGAGTTTAGAGATTCAACATAAAGAATTAAAAAAAGGGAGACAAACATGAAATAATTCCAACATAATAATTAATATTATAACAATCACAATTTATTTGGTCTTTTTTAGGCAAATACACACATAAAATAATCATGCTTCAAAAATTGATAAAGTACTAATTGAATCGTTGGATTGTTAAACTTACAAATAAACTAGTACCGCTTTATATACAATTAAATCATAATACATTTTACATATATAATTTATCTGATACATAATATTGTAAATAAATAATTTTAGTAAATATATTTTATAATAAATAAAATATTTGTTTAATAGTTAACAAATGAATATATATTTTATTTTATTAAATCACAAAAAAAAAAAAAAAANTGGCTACAGCCACTTTAAATTGGTAACAGAACTTTTACAAAATAAACATTTCCTTTATACACAAAAATGATAGGAAAATGAGCTAATGATAAATGTCATAATGAGTTAATGAAAATAATGACAATAAAAAATGTACATTTTTGTAATGTATCATTTTGGTTATTATTATTAAAAAAAATATTTAGCAGGTTTTCCAAATCTCAAAAACTGTAGGTTCTCAAAATCGAATACATAAGATACATTGTTTTTAAGTATACAATTTTCCCCCCAGGAATGTACAGAGTATATCACAATAATACTATAGCAATTTGACATTTGAATAATCCTTCAGTGAGTAGAATGCTTATTTTATTAATTGTTATGATTTAGAAAAACATTAGACAGTCAAACGATTGCATCTGTCATTTACAGATTAAATGGTTTATTTTTTCTATTTAAGTCTGCGCTGAATAAGGCAGCGACACTAACCTTCTATTACGGGACAGGTAGTTAGGATTTGAGTACCAGTGACCTTTTGCGATAGTAGCAAGGATGTATAAATTTATTAAACTCCAGGATAGTACAATTCTTAATCAAATTACAACAAAAGATAAGTTTCAAGCTTAGCATTCATTTCTTTTTTACTTTTAGAACTAATCAGTCTGGTCACTATAAGAGGTGTTATCTATTTACAAAGTGACCTTATGTTTCTTCAGCTGAACCTTGATATGATGAATGTTAACGAGAGCGGCCCTTGCTTGTGGAGAGAGAAGCTTGTGGAATCGTTCGTAGTACTGCAGGAGAGAGGACAGAGCCATTTGCTGCAGCTGACACCCTAGCACCAGGCTCGGGAACGAACAAATCACTTCTTTACTCAAACTCTCTATCGAGTCTTTCCACGTGCTACTGAACCACTCGACTAGGCTCATTTCTTTCTCTGTAACGATATATAATATGTAATTAAATCCACATTATGTAATCTTTGTGTGCTTCCATGGTTGATGTCGTCATTAAGTTCTAGATCTTTCTGTAGTGACCTTGTCATGTTTGACACATTAGACATGTCGTGATCACTACAGGAAGACCTAGAACTCAATGATCACACTGTATAAAATAAAAAAATAATACAATTACATTTGTCTTTAGACAAGCAGTGGAGTCACTTGATAAGGAATGTAGAAAGACGTTCCTCCACTAAAACTAAATTTATTGAGCACAGCCAGCTTTAAACCACTTGTGGTTATCAAGTTGAGGCAGATTTATAAATGGAGGTTTCATATTCCAGAGGAACATCAGGAACCTCTTATGTTTTTAATACCTTTCCTATCTTTTTCTCATAACTGACTACCAAATTACAAGTACTGTGTATTATTAATTATAGGAAATTGACATGGTGAACGAATAGTTCCCCAATGAGACTTAACACATCCCAAATTTAACACCTTATTTCTGCTTGAGAATAGAATTTTAACATTTTAGGATAGAGGTAATTACTAGATTATTTCCGCAATGTTACCTATCGTGAGTATTCTTATGTATGTCATGTTACAGTAAAGAAATATTATGTTTAGGCTCGAAAATGGCTCGAGTAGCCGAAACTTTGGAACCAGCATGAAAGTGTACTAGTGTTCTTCTTCTTATAAACCTTCAAGGATCCAAACTTCTGATTATAATTTATTAATAACAATGAGATGTTGTAAAACTCAAGTCACACCTTCATTGTAGCTAGGAGTAATTCTTTATCGTAGCAGGCATTAATCACACCAAAAGTTTTTAAATGGAAGGTTTTATACTCTAACCCCTTACAATAGTATTATTATAAAATGTAAATTATTTAAATAATGTAAAACTTTAGATACGGGGGATATGCATACTTACGGGGTTTTTTTTTTTTAATGAAAATTGAAGTGCATTTTACCAGGAATCAGTGAAAACCTACCCTGCAGAAGTTTAAGAGTTCGCTGATCTCCCTTTTCTAAAGCCTGCTCTCCCTCTCTGACAAACTGTATAATGCTTGCCATATGAGGAGAGAGTACTTCTTCCAGATACTCCTGCGTAGAGGAGTTAAGGTTCGAACGGAGCCGCTCCGCCTCCCTACAGCCGTCTCTGCACCGTTCTAACACAATGCTCAGCGCCATCTCGTAGTTATTAATAAGCAGCACAAGTTGCTGCAATCTCTCTGAGTACACCGCTGCAAGCCTCAGCAATAGCAACTCCACCTGCAAATTATTTACTCTAATTAACCTAAAATTTAACAAAAAAATTGTCGAAAAATCAAAATCGCTACTAAAAAAAAGGAAGGGGTAGACATAAACATACACCTCACCACCAGGAATCCGACTTTAGAATCCTGAAACTCAAAACAATCACTCTTACCAATTGATTTACAAAAGAGAAATGATTTTCCCTCCAAAACAATAGACAAATTTTAATTTTAAGCGGAATAGGTATCTACAATATCTAGAGGACCGGAGATTCAAAGCACCAAAGCGCAGACAACTGGATAATTCTCTTGTATAACTAAAATGTACTTAATATCTTAACTACCTTCCTCTTTAATACTTATGAAATTTTGATGTTATATATTCTTTAGACAGATTAGAATTAATTTCAAAAATTCTTTAAAAAATTTCTTGTCAATATATAATTTCTCAAAACTTGTGTAATCCAATAAATCCAGATCTTTCAAAACAGACTTTAGTAAGTGGCAATTTTTTTTATTTTGGGTTTTAGTTCTGTTCGACAGCTTATTAGGTCATTACAGGACGGGGGCATTTAATTTTTTTGGACCATTTTAATCCAGTGATAATTCTTAAGAGAGTTGATGATATGATTCATTAGCAACTTTAGAGTTTTTTGTAATTGTATTAATTTTTTATCATCTAGTTAAATAATCTCTCAATGTAACATCTTAATAAACCTAGTTTAAGGAATGTTTGTCATTTTATTATTATTTTTTTTTTCATTTTATTTAAGAATATCATAAACTTCCTAGCCATTAAGTGAATTGATAATAATTTTAATGACAGAAAGAAATTAAGTGGTAAGAGCTTACCTCCTCGAAGAGTTCCCCTATAAGCCTTGAGACAAGTTCACTAGGAAAACTCTCACTGATAGATATGAGGGCACTGCTGAACTCTGCAAACCTTCTAGTTATCTAAAAAAAATATTTATAAATGGTACATTTACTCAGTGGATTAAGACAACTTCAGCATTTAGGGATTTTTCCATAACAACTTTTAACTTTTTGAGCTCAAATAAAATATAGTAGGCTAACCAAAGCATTTCCTTATTATGCAGTTAAATTTAACCTAATGAAAGACACTTAAGCAGAGGTATGGAAAAGGTCCTTTTAAAGTATAAGGGAAAAAACAAAGTGACGCAAATTTATTCTACTATTTAATCAGACCTCTGCAGGGCAAGATGATCAGATATAGGGCTTATCAGATCTGGTATAGGTCCAGAGTTACCCAACTCGTGCATTGTCGTGCCCCTGATGAGTCGGACGCAACGAAACTATGCAGGACATGGCGTAATGCCGAGCCAACGTCTCACTAACACAAATTGTGTATTTTCATATATAAGTATACATAATTATTATTATTTTTATTTTATTTTATTTTTTTTAAAAAAGCGTACTGTATAAGTTGTGTGGCCCAGCAGTTACGAACATGAAGTTTTAATATTTGTTCTAAAGAGCCACCTAATAGTTATAAAAAATAGAAAACTGAAGGCTTACATAGTGTGGATTCATGTCCTTGTGAAATTTGGTAGGGTCACAGGATCTAATACTCTGTATGTTCAGCTTTAACACCACTTCAAATCTAAAACATCATTATTTATAATTATTAGCCGCAATTTAAGAAAAAAAAAACAGAATGCAGTGAAGGCAGAAAGGATAGAGAGTAGTGGTAGGATGAGAATGTCTGATCCTCTGTCTCATTAATATAGTTGAGCTGGGAAAAGATAGTGAAAAGAAAAATTAATACAAAATAAATATATGTAGATGAATTTAAAAATTAATAGTACCTAGGCCAGATGATTTCTTGAAGTTTATCCCAATACGTGTCCAACGCAGGTACTGCCCTTTTGTGGCAGAGTAGTTGGTACCTGAGTACAAGATGAGCGCAAAGAAATAAAGCCAAGCCATCGTAACATGTACTCACGTAAGCCTCAACACTTTTCTAATAACAATAACAAACATGCAAATATTAATAAACAATGTAGCAAAAGGAAATTCAGTTTTAGTTATATTTGTTCATCAAAGTGCACAACAAATACATAGCAGAGAGAAATTTTATTTAACAGCTTATGAATTTACTTTAAAAACAACTGGGGGGCTTGCTAAGGGGGACCTAGCTGCTTGGGGAGCTATAGGATCAGAGTTAAGGCAGCCCTTTGTGGAGGTCAAGGTTTAGGGCAGTGTTTCCAAACATTATTGACCTTATGGCACACTAATCCTTAGCCGTGGCACACTTAATGACTGATATTAGTATTTTTCATATTCATACCATCTTAATTCTACATCAGTAAATAACCGTAAAATCTCGCGTATAATACGCAGGCCAAATTTTGAGCTATAATTTGGGGAAAATTAAATATTCGTGTATAATACGCACCCGACTTTTCCGTCCAATTTTAGGAAAAAAATAGTTTATAATACGCATCTAGAGTCTAGAGTGATATATTTTGCCCATTTTGCGTGTAATTTTCAATATTTATAGCGTAATATTTTTACTTGAAAGGTCAGATGGCTAATAAGGTGTCTATTTTATAAGAAAACTGGGTGTTTTCTTATAAAATAGATGAATTCACAGAAGGGCCGCCTTAAAGTTAGTCGTTTGTTATCAAGTCGGTGTAATCACATGGTGCAATCTCACGGCGGTTCCGGTTTTAGAGATAAACAAAAAATTATCTTCTATCTACTTTTATCAATCACTTTGATCAACTAGCGGAATAAAATAACATAACCTTGATGATAACAAGTCTTTCTGTCTAATTTATTAACTTATTTTTATTCTTAAGAGAGTAAAAATAAGTATGATAACCAAAATAAATACGATAAGATACATAAAATCAGTTTTCGTCTAAAAAGAAGTATGTTTTTACATTTATGTTATTTATTATTTTTCAATTATTGAGGTAAAATTTAAGTTGTAAACAAAGTATTTTTTTTTCACTCGTGTATAATACGCACCCTGATTTTGGAAGGAAAAAAAGAGGTAAAAAAAGTGCGTATTATACACGAGATTTTACGGTACTAGTGAATAGCTTAAAATGGTGTGCATATTATTTAGGTTAGGAAAATCATATTTTAATTTAATACAGGTACAGGTATTATTATTGTACTGANTTTAGGGCAGTGTTTCCAAACATTATTGACCTTATGGCACACTAATCCTTAGCCGGGCACACTTATTGACTGATGTTAGTATTTTTCATATTCATACCATCTTAATTCTACATCAGTAAATAACCGTAAAATCTCGCGTATAATACGCAGGCCAAATTTTGAGCTATAATTTGGGGAAAATTAAATATTCGTGTATAATACGCACCCGACTTTTCCGTCCAATTTTAGGAAAAAAATAGTTTATAATACGCATCTAGAGTCTAGAGTGATATATTTTGCCCATTTTGCGTGTAATTTTCAATATTTATAGCGTAATATTTTTACTTGAAAGGTCAGATGGCTAATAAGGTGTCTATTTTATAAGAAAACTGGGTGTTTTCTTATAAAATAGATGAATTCACAGAAGGGCCGCCTTAAAGTTAGTCGTTTGTTATCAAGTCGGTGTAATCACATGGTGCAATCTCACGGCGGTTCCGGTTTTAGAGATAAACAAAAAATTATCTTCTATCTACTTTTATCAATCACTTTGATCAACTAGCGGAATAAAATAACATAACCTTGATGATAACAAGTCTTTCTGTCTAATTTATTAACTTATTTTTATTCTTAAGAGAGTAAAAATAAGTATGATAACCAAAATAAATACGATAAGATACATAAAATCAGTTTTCGTCTAAAAAGAAGTATGTTTTTACATTTATGTTATTTATTATTTTTCAATTATTGAGGTAAAATTTAAGTTGTAAACAAAGTATTTTTTTTTCACTCGTGTATAATACGCACCCTGATTTTGGAAGGAAAAAAAGAGGTAAAAAAAGTGCGTATTATACACGAGATTTTACGGTACTAGTGAATAGCTTAAAATGGTGTGCATATTATTTAGGTTAGGAAAATCATATTTTAATTTAATACAGGTACAGGTATTATTATTGTACTGATTGATGTGAAAAAACTGAAAAATGATTGTATAACATATATTTTTTTCAAAATTTCATTATTATCAACAATGCTTTCCATAAATTTGGCAGCAGACCTATGGAGGCCTCAAGGCACACAGGTTTGGAAACACCTATATGGGGCATCACATTAAGCTTATGAATTAAAAGAGGATATTTAAATGAATGTATTACAAAAATAAAAAAAAGTATGAAATCCCTACACTAACACTCAAAAACAATCTTCAGAATTACGAAGTAGTAATATCATGTTCATTTTTTGATGCGGTAGTAATATCATGTTCTCCTAATAAAATTATAATAATCAATATCTCAGTAAATTTCAACTTCACAAATTATAAGTTTTTGTTGGATAAAAAATTCTGCAGGCTACAAGAACTCATGATCTTGAGGTTGGAAATCACATGCACAACCTCGGTGCATAGTTATCACATAGGAGTGTTGTTGATGCTTCAAGCCACAATTGTCTATCGATAAAAATGTAATAAATTATAATATTTCAATTACAGAAAAACTTTTGATAATTGTATTTTGGTACATCGATAACTTAGTGAATTTCAATCTGATTAACATCAAATTTTTCCATTCAAGTAGTAGAAGTAATGTTATTAGTATTAAAGGAAAAGCGAAACAGATAGTTAAAATTGGACGCAATATTAGGATATGGACTGAGACAGGTTATCTGTCAAAGCTCATTTGGTAAGCAGTGGTCTGGAATACAAGAGTCTGTAGCCCCATTCCGAGTGTGAGGACTGCTACTACTTTATCTGTCTAGTAGTAGTAGTAGTTAGTACTTCCTACTAGAACGGGTAGGACGAACTTTTTGAACCTTGCAATTAGGCCATCACTAAAGCCCTATTTACGCCCCGTGGTCGAGAATTCCAGCCACTTCACACATCATACAATTGTACATTGTACCGCCGAAGCGAGTATGATGTGATCAATAGTGAGCCATATAAATCAGAGCGTCACTAGGAGGAATCGAACCCCATCTCTTTCCACTCATGATTCAGTGATGGCCGAGCAGGCGTGGTAAGTAATTTTACCTCCAGCGAGGAGAAAAAGTGAACTTTCCTCCCTAGTTTACAGGGAGGAAAGTAGCTCATTGCACCCAGTCGGGCTCAACAGGGAGTAATGAGAAAGGAGGGAATCATGAACTTTCATGATTCCCTCCAGTGTTGCCCAAGTAATAAG
>KZ652204.1:14769-25779 GCA_001010745.2 Gerris buenoi
TTTTTTTTTCAATAAACATTTAAAAACACTTCTCCAGTTACTAATTTCGGGAGTTTTAAAAATTATGTTGATATATTTGTCTAAAATCTAAATTTTCTTTCTTAAAAAAATATTTAACTAACTAATTCTAGGAAAAAAGAACCAATTTTATGTTAAAACTTCAATGGTTTAAGGCTCTACCGCTCTTTGAAGTTAGAAAAATCATTAATATGAAAATTTTATTTGTTCTAAGCAAGATATCACAAATCTAAGTACAGGCTTCATTCCTAATTTTAATTCTGCACGATTTGAGCCCTATTTCAACTCCCTACAACAATAAATACTACACTAATTTCAATACAAGGAGTTTTATCGTTGTATTGAAATGGCGCCTGTACTAGGAAGTTGAAATAGGGCTCAAATTGTGCAGAATTGGGAATGAAGCCTGCACTCAGATTTTTTATATCTTGCTTAGAACAAATATAATTTTAATTTTACTGTTTTTCCTAACTTCAAAGGGGGGTAGAGCCTTAAGGCTAAATCAATAATATCTTCTTGAAGACAACTTTTACTAAAGTGATCTTAAAAAAAGAGAGAAAACAGAAGCTATATTATGCTTGTCTTAATAACAGAATCAGCCAACAAAAAAAGCCACTGTTATTGTTACCACCCTAAACATAAAACTATGCCTTCCATTCTCCTTTTTACATCTCTTGTGACAGCATTTGTATTACTATTAATTAAGTTAAATACACTTAATGTAGTATTAACTTATTTCACTTACCATAAGTTTGTTGAGAGCAGTAAGATAGGATTTGAAGTAGGAAAAGTAAATCTTGCCCATGGTGTCAACGTACTCATTACAAACCTCCTGCGCTACAGTATGCTCGTGGTGAAGTACAAACTCAAAATACTGCCTGAAAAATCAACAAATTGAATAACAATCCAAAGATTTCCCATAAGGGCCTCATACTCACCAGCTGAAAATAGAAACTGTACAATTAGAGAAATTTATATCTCTCTGTTCGATATTAAAACACTGCAATTAGACTATTCCATATCTTACTACTGCTATTATATCCCTCTGTTTGACTCAACATCCTTATATTTACCTTATGTAAAGCTACTACTTAGAAAACGCGCTCGACACCCTGAAGATCCTTCCGTGGTAGCAAAATATCATATTTCTTAAAATGTTCACCTGTGAGGGTTGAATATGTGAAAGTTACCTCTTTATTATGGCCATACTACAAAAAAGTTTTAATCAGTGATTGAAATTAATAACCATTATTTTCCTGTAAAATTACAGATCATTACGAACCGCACTTACTTGTGTTTAAGCATGGCATTCTGAGGTACTTGGTAATTAGTCATTGGTCTGCGAAATTTGGACACCTGCTCTAAAAGATACGATCTTATTTTGGTGACAGCTTTGACTTTGAGATTTTCCAACACGTCTTTGACATCCTGACAGCATTTAACTCCTGAGGCAGTACGGTCACTAACAAAGTTCATCTTGTGGTTCAGTACAGAGAGCTGCGTTGAGAACTCACTGTCCGTTACCGGTCGCTCGAGTATGGCCCTAAAACCAAAAAAGATTAGACTTTTCTTTTTAAACTGACAAATAATTTTGTTTTAAGAACGTGTATATTCCAGAAAAGGTATGAAAGGTATTTCAGTTGCATCTTTGTCTTAATTCAGAGGCAGTAACTACTCAGACTTCAGACTTAACTTGGATGCCATGGCATAAATAAATTAAAACCATAAAATCTCAGCTCAAAAATGTTTTACTAGTATGTATTTTTAGTTTTATTATACAAGGAGTTCTACTGAGTATGCTTCTATCTATCCTTCTTGTCACTAACTGCATCAACAAAATATCTCAACACCAAACAATTTACACCTCTTTAGCAATGAATAAATAGTGCAGAATAGTTTTAAATTAACTTAATTCAATTTTTAAGTTTTTGGTAGTATTCATACTACGAAACGTTTAAATTTTAATTTAAATCCAATTATAATTATTATTAAAACTGGGAGACAGACAGAGAAAAATAGACTCCAGCGACGGGACTTGAACCACAGTCCTTTATATGTAGATGATAATTATAATTGGATTTAAATTAACTTATTTTTTAAAGGAAATAACATGTTTGAAAATAAACAAATATAAACATATTTTCAAATAGAGTGATGATTTTTTTTTTTTTTTTTTTTTTTTTCCAAATCCTTCACGATAAACTCCTCTAAATTTTTACTACGTTTTTATTAGCTTGCTTTCTTGTTTGTTTGTCCAGTATAAATCTTGCAATCAAATTTTATAACATCCCGAGTAGCTAGACTTTTGAAACTTTCAGAATAGCTCAGAACACGATCAAAATGCATTATTTTAATACCTAAAGCCATCTTTCAGCAGAATTTAATTCGTTTTCAGCAAATTTTGCTGTATGGAAAGTTAGTTCCGATAAAAATCTGCAAGTTATTTTATTTGTTTTGACATGTCCCATATTTACAATCTCCATTTTGACAGGTTTCAAATTTATGATTTATGTCAGAAAATTTAAAAAACGTAGTAAATAAAAAGTTCTTTTTATTGTGCAATTATGTAAGATTTATAAAAAAAAGGTTAAATGAGAATAATTGTGCTTTTGATATGGCTGAGTTAAAGGAAATTGACTTACATGATAAGTGTCTCCGGGACGGCCATATCGTCTATAAACTGACTGAGCTGAGCCCTCACAGCCTGTCTGTTATGAAGCTGTTGACTCATAGAGATAGATTTACGCTGTAGATACAGGATCTCACTGCTAATACTACCCAAGTCAGAGAGGAAACCAACAAGCATATTCTCCATCCTCTGAAAACAATCAAATTAGTCGTTATTCTCTAGTTCGCTGGAAATATCATCAAGTTTGAACACATTTCTTGTCCTTGCCACTGCCACTCAATAACAGTTTATTCATTTTGTTTTTTTTATTTAACACCAAGTGTGTCTAACCTTAAAGGTGTGTTTACTGCTCTTCCTAAGGCCTGTACACTTACATAATAAAAAATGGCAAACCAATTCTGAAGTGAATGGCCGACAATCGCTTACCGTGATTTGGCATTATTTTGCTTGCTTTTGTACACTCAACTTATGAGAGGAAAACCGCTTTGCTATGCTCCACTCATTTCCTGAAGAAAAACAACCCTCCTGAATATAGAGGTCCAAATCGAATTACCAAAGAGTTTAGTAATTGTTTTTTTTTTTTTTTTGTTTTTTTCCGGAAAATATAAATCGATACATAAATTTTCTAAAGTGGTCGATAGAGATAACATGTTAACAGAAGAGGCACCGTAAACTGAAATTAAACCCAAAAGGAAAGTCAATGCAAAACAAAACACTTAATAAGAATGAGAGAGCTGCTTAGGAAAGTTTCCTTGTATCGAACAGCTGCAAAAAGTTCGGTTCTTTCTCTCTGCCATAAAATTCAATTGATGACAGATTCAGATTAAAAATCTTGAACATGAATATTTAGCTAATTTTGAAGTAAACACCTCTAATTTTACCATCACATGATAACTACACTGAAGTTATTTTAAGCTTATAAAGAACATACCTCTAAAATATCATCACAAGAAGCAATCTGACGGTGTAAACCAACAATATTTTGACTTTCTTTGATGTAATCCTGAACAGATTGGTTCTCGACTTCTTTAAGCTGATGCTCTATTTCCTTCGAATACTCCCTCAGGTCGCAGCCTTCCTTCAGAATCTCCTCCATGTCTTTTAACTCCAGATTCGAATCCTTCAACTCTTTTATGTCTGACATTTTTCAATGAATATAAGTAAGAAAAAAATAGAAATAATAACAGAGAAAAAATATAACTTTAAAATGTAAACATTCTAGTGTAAGGAACCTTCTCCTTCTTCTTATTTTAAATGACAACCACTCTTCTTCTTTCTCTTCATCCCTTATCACATGACAGTTATTTTAAAGGGGTGTTCAAAAAATAAAAAGATCAAACTATTATATTTATTTTAGAATACATTTACCTAATATTTAATGAAAAATAAATTGTATCTTTATTTTAAAGATCAATATTAATACCAATTGCAAAATACATCTATAGAAGCGATAAACTGAAGTGAATCAACTTGCCTAAACAGAGATTCTCTTGGCATTTGGAAAGAGAAAGAAAATAACCTTATCGTTATCGTCTTCCCTCCACAATCAAAAACAAACGTGAACGTGAAAACTTGAGTAATTATTAATTTTAACGAATATAACTTTATTCAATGTGTTGGACTTATCCTGATAAATATAAATTATGAGATTACGTTCCGTATGTGTTAGTGGGAAGTTTCTAGCATAGATAAATGTTTCTAGGTTGGCGTTTGGTAAATCTGATGGATATAAACAAAATTATCGGTTCAAGAAAAAAGTAAATATTTACGGGTTTATTGGCTCTGGCTCATTTTTAGTACTGCTTCCTATTATAATATTAAGGTAATTTATCTACTTTGTCGATTAAGTTGTTTTAGTAATGTATCGTTAGCAGATTTTTTTTCCTACTTTACCTAATGCAATTGAGACTAAAATTCTTGACCAAAGATCCTTGACAGACAAGTTTTTTTTTATTAGCTGTGGGAAGTTTTTGAAGGTAGAAGGAACCAAACCTGGGCAATATGGGTTCATTGAACAACGCAGCTTCCAGGTTTTACCATAGCTTACTTGGCTTTCCCCAAATCAGTTTTTTAGACCCTTAAAGAATTCATTATTTTAGGTAATTGTCAGATAGGTCGACAAGTACTTAATATCTGATCAACAGTACTCCTTAAGGCCTGTTTACATGCTCAAGCTATTTGCACAAACCTGGCTTGTACTAGCAAGTTTGTGCAAGTAAATCGTTGCATGTAAACACAGGCATGAAGTTTGCGCAAGCCAAACTGAATGTCCAAACGTCAACATTTCATACAAGCCAGTTGCACAAACTGGCTTGCACAAACCAGTTTGTGTAAATGGCTTGAGCGTGTAAACGGGCCTTTATGTAGAGTTATGTTTGTTTGATTTCTTCATTGTGGCAAATTATAACAAAGAGAGGAAATCACTAATAATAAATTTACTTTAAAACCTTTTGTAATCTGATTTGGTATTATTTAAACCTGCCTCAGAGTATGTTCATAAATGAGAAGACTTGTTGAATGGGTTTAAAGACCTTAGTTATAAATGGTTATAATTTTAGTATTTTAACTTCTAATTTTATCTGTTTATTGGATTTACAGGTTTAGCAAGTTCAACGTACTTATGAAATGAGTAATTCCGATAGCGAAGAGGAGACTGAATTGAACATTTGGTCATGGACTCCGGCTTACAACCCTAATGCCCCTACATTGTTCCGAACCAAGAGCAATGCACCTTTGAATTTCTTAGTCTATGACGACTTAATTTCCAAACAAAGACTGGAGAAAATCATAGTGTGTTATGGAGGCTCCGTCTGTTGTGACAATGTCGAGACCTACTCTATAATTCTGCTCAACGAAAATGTCCAACCGCCTGAGGACTGGGGTCAGTGCTATTCTAGAAAGTATATTAGAGACTGTATAGAAAATTTTGAGCTTTTGGAATTAAACCATTATCTCATCCCAAAATGTGTTGCCACCCAGTGCGAAGGTAGTTTGACCAGTGCACTCTTAGAAGAAAGATTTGAGTTTCGACCCGCTCCTATTCCAATATCTTATTATTCAAAAGAAATGGGAACCAATTTAACAATAATTAAAAATCCGCATGTTGATAAGGTGATTGAAAATCAGGCTGAGAACAATCCAATTCAAAATCCCCAAGATGATAAGCTGATTGAAAACCATAATAACGATATGCTGATTGAAAACCATAATAACGATATGCTCATTGAAAATCATAATAACGATATGTTGATTGAAAATCATAATAATGACATGCTCATTGAAAATCAAAATAGCGATATGCTGGTTGAAAATCAAAATAGCGATATGCAAATTGAAAATCAAAATAGCGATATGCAAATTGAAAATCATAATAATGATCATCCAATGGAAAATCCGAGTAACAATGGTCCTGTTGAAAATTCAAATAATGATTGTCAAATTGAAAATTCTGATGATAATATTAGGGTTCCTTCAAATTTTAATGAGAATATATTAGATTCTGAACCGCCCTCTGATGTTAGTGATTATAAAATTGCAAATGAACCCCAAAAATTAACTATTAAATACAAGGATAGATCTCAAACAATTTACGGGCATTTTTCAAAGTGTTTCACTCAGTTTTTAGTTGTAGAACATGAAAATAACACATCTCCGATACAGATGACACATCCTAGTGAAGGAGTAAGTTCAAATGAAGTGGAAAGAGGAATGGCTCTGGTCAAGAAAAGAAAATTAAAAAGGCCTCTTACATCTCCCATTGATCTAATTAATCTAGAAGAACCCCAGGCTCACTCCTCTCCCCTGTGTTCTAGTAGACACAATAAAGGAAAAGGGATAAGACCCTTTCTTACTCACACAGATGCAATCAATCAAGAAGAACCCCAGGCTCATTCTTCTCGCCAATGTACTAGTGGGCACGAAACAGGAAAAGTAAAAAGTCCCCATTTAACTCACACAGATTTAATCCATCAAGAAGAATTCCAGGCTCAATCCTCTTCTCAAGGCAATAGTGGGAAAGAAATAGAAAAGGTGAAAAGGCCCCTTCTATCTCTCACAGATGTAATCAATCAAGAAGAACCCCAGGCTCATTCCTCTCGCCAATGTACTAGTGGGCACGAAAAAGAAAAATTGAAAAGACCCCTTCTAACTCACACAGATGTATTGAATCTAGATGAATCCCAGTCTGATTCGTCTCCCCAACGTACTAGTAGACATGAACAGGTAGACGAAAGGAGCTTACGAGTCTCACGTCTTCCACAGACATCGGATTCAGAAGAGAATTCAGACGAGGGAGTCCCGGATCTTAAGAACTGGCCTAACCTGAAGAAAAACATAATACCTAATAAACATACAAGAATGAAGTACTCTTATAAAGAGAAATCCGATATCATTAAATATATAGTTGCCAAGAGAGCCTACGGGCGTCTTAGGAGTGATGCCTTATACAGAGAGATAGAGGCACGGAACATCTGCCCCCAGCGGACTTACCAGAGCATGAAGAATCATTTTCTCAAGACTCTTATTAACGAATTGGACAGATTTGATTTCCTCTCGGATAACGCTAAGAGAAAACTACGAGGAGAATTCTGGTAACGAAGAATTTTCATCACCTGACTAACATATTATCTCATAGTGACATGTTCCTCATATTTTTAATCCTCTAGAAAACTAAATCAGTGGACTGTATATTACATTACGATTAAATCTTCTAATTGGTTACAACATGTATTTCTCCTAATTTAGTCGATGAGCCGACCCTGTGTAAAGAGTCGTCTTGTAGGCCACATGATTATTCAGATGCCAGTAATTGAATACTTTTTTCTTTTTATTTTAGTTCATATGTCCCTGGAGAAATGATTCCCCTTCTACAGATAAGCATTTTGACATTAACAAATACAGGGTGTCCCAGCTAATATGGAACAGCGAAATATCTCCGGAACCATGATAAATAGAAATATGCGGTTTTCAGGGTTCGATAATGGCTAAAAAGGCGCTTCCAAAACATATGCTGTGTTCAGCAGAAGTGTGTGCAATTTACATAATTAAAAAAAAGTGAATAGGAAGCCAAATTTTTAAGACTAGATTTTAATTCTATAGCTAAAATAAGAACTTTTTGCTCCCAGCATTAGTTTGCCGTCTGGAGAGCCCTGAACATGCTTAAATTGNAAGCAAGCCTGTTCCTTGACTTGTTTTGTTTATTTTTGTTAAATGTCAAAATGTCTCTTTGTTTTGTAAGTATAGAAAATTAATAAAATCACGGTTTTTGTTAAAGTAAAATTGGTCTGTGCTGACGCTTATTTCAATATATTAGGTACATTATTATATTACTGCGTAATTAATCCAAGAAAAATTTTTAAGTTCATCTATTTTGAGACAGACTTGTGTATCTCCACCTTAATACATAATCTTGGCTGCCAATATGTATTTTCTTGTTTGGCATTCACAGTCCTAAATTTGTTTAAAGTACATTCTTCATGATTTTGGTTGTCAATGCTAAATATCGATAATGAATATGGAGTAGGTAGCTCAAAGTCCAGGTGGCCCTTATCTCTTCTTGATTTGTTAAATAGATAAAAAAAAAAATCTACAAAACCGTCTCATTTTGAACTGAATGCCTTTGTTAGAGTGTGGTCTTCTATTATATTCTATGCTTCCACAATGTTACGATTCTCATTCACATGTGTTCCGAAAATACTGATAGGTTTTGTTTAATTGAACATTTTGTTACAACTCTGTTTTAGAGTTTATTGTTTCACACTAGTGTAGTTTCAAATGTAGTTTATTTACTCTATGAACAAAATAATATCATATTTGCATACTCCTTGTTGAAGAAAGTAATTAGCATTTTGCTTCACACTTAAAAGTTCTTTTAAATTCACAAATACTAACCCAATGTGCTTCCAAAGTGTCTGTTCAGAAATGAGATGGGTTCAAAGGTGTGTAATTGTTTGTATTTTTATTAAATCAAGAAGAGATAAGCTCTACCAGGACATTTAGCTTATTGTCTTAGAAAAACCTACTTCTATATTAATATTAACATGCTCTACGAAGAATGTACTTTAAGGGGAAATGACGGGAAAAATTTAGGCCTGTAGACACCAATCAAAAAAATAAAAATAGACTGCCAATTGATGCGGCACATAACTTAAGCTCACATTGATGTGGTACATAACCTTGCATCCTATCATGTACCTTATTGATTTACGCTTTTACAAGTCATTATTTGTTTGTTTCCCATGTTTTTTTAATCGTGTAAAAATTGTTTTGATCTTTTACATGAATTAAAGTATTATTGTTTATATCTCATGTAAATTCTTAGCTTTTGTGTGTAAATTGTAAATAATATATTTTTTACAAATTGTTGTATGTATATATAATTTATTTTAATATTAAGTAAATCATTGTTAATTTATTTGAAATGAAAAAATAAACAACAATATTGGTAGTTTTTTTTGGAGAAATTTGATAATTTTGTTACCTTTCTGTCAAACTATTGAATTTATTACTGTAATTTCTTTTCTATTTGATTATTTATTATCGATTTCACATGTTTTGCTCATTGAAATTCCTTATCACTTTGAAACCAATAAAGATAGAAAGGTGTGGTTTACAGTACTCTGAAGTGCAAACATTTCCATTTAACAATGTTTCATTTAAGCTAAGGTATATGATGTCAAAAGATAGTATTTTGATACAGAAGAATTTACGATTTTTAAGTTTTTTGGTAGTTTTCTTACTACCGAAAGATTAAATTTTACATAATTCAAATTACAATTATCAATAACTACGGGAGACATACAGAGAAAAATATACCCACAGAGAAAAATAGACCCCCGCACCGGGACTCAAACCACGGANAAATAATGCTGAGAGCAAAACATTTTCACGAGTAAAAAGTTCTTATTTTTAGCTATAGAATTCAAATCTAGTCTTAAAAATTTGGCTTCCTATTCACTTTTTTTTAATTATGTAAATTGCACACACTTCTGCTGAACACAGCATATATTTTGGAAGCACCTTTTTAGCCATTATCGAACCCTGAAAACAGACTCTTTCTATCTATCATGTTTCCGGAGATATTTCGTTGTTCCATATTAGCTGGGACACCCTGTATAGTTATTATTTATTTTTAAAAATAATATACTAGGATGTTCCCTCTTTATTTTATTATTATTTTATTTTAAATAAAACCTCAGTTTCCCAGTATAATCAGATTTTTAAATACACTAAGAAGATAGTCACAGGGGGTAAAAAAACCTCTTTTGTGTTTAGTTCTTAATTAACAATAGTTCAATTTGTTACAACAAAACCAGAAAGAAGGTCAAATATTTAATAATAAAATGGTGCATTTGGCCGACTGGATAGTGTTCTAAGTGCTTGTCTGAGTCCAATCAAACCCATTTAGTTAACTTAAAAGGTTTTATTCAATGAATAAGTCCAAGGAAATTTAAATCTTATTCAGTCCTATGAATTATTATTATTATTATTTTTTTTAATCTAATGTGACTTATTATTATATTTTTTAAACCAGGTACTCTTATTGTTTATATCTCATGTAAATTCTTAGCTTTTGTGTGTAAATTGTAAATAATATATTTTTTACAAATTGTTGTATGTATATATAATTTATTTTAATATTAAGTAAATCATTGTTAATTTATTTGAAATGAAAAAATAAACAACAATATTGGTAGTTTTTTTTGGAGAAATTTGATAATTTTGTTACCTTTCTGTCAAACTATTGAATTTATTACTGTAATTTCTTTTCTATTTGATTATTTATTATCGATTTCACATGTTTTGCTCATTGAAATTCCTTATCACTTTGAAACCAATAAAGATAGAAAGGTGTGGTTTACAGTACTCTGAAGTGCAAACATTTCCATTTAACAATGTTTCATTTAAGCTAAGGTATATGATGTCAAAAGATAGTATTTTGATACAGAAGAATTTACGATTTTTAAGTTTTTTGGTAGTTTTCTTACTACCGAAAGATTAAATTTTACATAATTCAAATTACAATTATCAATAACTACGGGAGACATACAGAGAAAAATATACCCACAGAGAAAAATAGACCCCCGCACCGGGACTCAAACCACGGAGCCTCTGTTTACCGTACAGGTGCTCTTACCAACTGAGCTGTACGGGAGAATGATTTTTCCCTGTCGTCACTGATACATATTCCCCGAATCCAAGCTTTTAATCTTATTCTACAAATCTAGAGAGCCAAATATTCACGGCAACAGAACTAGACCGAGAATTAACGCTTATAATTGTAAAGTACTCAATTAGTACCTGTACCTAGTACATCTATTAGAAATTCAATTTTTAAATTTTTGGTAGTTTTATTACTACGGAAA
>KZ652204.1:44213-54747 GCA_001010745.2 Gerris buenoi
ATAAATAAAATTAAATAAAAAAATAATAAAAAACCAATGCCACAATTAAGACTTGAACCTAGATCATTTAAATTAAGTAAACCGCATTTTATTATTATAATAAAAAAAAAACGAGTTAGATATTAATTGAATATAAATTCGAATATTGTTCAGGTAAAAACCAAATTTTTAAAAAGGATATAAAGTGTTCAATTTGAGTTAGTAATATAAAATAATATTGAAATAATTATGAAATTGGTCCTCAGGGTTGGATTTTATCCTGCCCAAAGTACCATTTGTTTTCACATTTAATTTAACATAAAATAGGTTAGTGTCAACTTGTTAGAAAAACCTAATTATTCAAGAAATGGTTTTTATGATTGTGGCAATGGTATTTTACTATCAATATTTCATTCTCCGGCATATTAAACAATTAAAATTCAAATAAAAGATATTATTAACAAGATTATAAGTTACTTGTGTTCTGAATATTTGATATCACAAAATGAAAGAAAAAGACAAATGTAAAACACGCATACACTTTGTGGTGTAAAATCAAACATCAGATAATGATAATTTATAAATTAATATTTTGATGCTTCACTCTTAATTGTCCTCCACACACATATTAAATTTAACAATATTAAACACAGTTGTTTGTTCATATAATAATCGTACAAATAAATTATAAACCCTAACAAAAATAACAATAAAACATTAGGTAAGACTAGTACCTTGTTCTTTAAGTCTTGTTATGCGGATTTTAATATTAAAAGTGTTTTAATATCGATTTTTTCTGAGGCTATTTGAGCTAAAAATCTCTATTATATTTTCACGATTAATAAAAATTTGGCCGAATCGCTCTATCCTTGTAAATGTTTGCTTATAAATTTAATAATTGTAATAGAATAGAGATTATTATATCGTCTAGAAGTAAATAGAAGAATAGAAAATAATTATTAAATCAGTATAAATGAAATTTCTTGGTGTTTTTAAATTAATTTAATAACAAAAAATTAATTAATAATTTACATTTCAATAAAATAAATTGTTAGAAAGTAAAATCTTCTAGACCATTATCATAAGTATGAGCCAGCTCAGCCTTTAAAATAGTGGATCTTTGAACTGAATCTAATCCATCCTGGAGGACCAATATTCATTGTTTTAAATTTAAATAGCTTAAGAACAAGATAACATAACAATATAATAGGAAAATTAGATTTGGAACTCTTCGTCAAGACATAATTAAAATAAAAGTTTAACAATTTAAAACAAAAGGGATACAAACTTAAGAGGTATCCACTTTACATTAAAAAAAATTAAGTACAATAATATAATTACAAAATAAATATATTATAATAAAATTAAATAATAAAATCAACAAAGTATAATATTAATATGTTAGGTAAAAAAAAAAATCTAAAAAAAGATTCGAAGATATTAAAAACAGAGTCGCCAGTTAATTAGATAATTTTATCAGAATCTGGCATAGACTCGGAAGCTTAACGGCCGTGTGGACACGAAGAATATTCAAGAAGTGGCAGAGTAGAGGAAGCGCAGTAACGTGCCTATCAACACGTTAGGACACGGCACAAACCAGGGGAAGTTGCTGTCACGTAACCACGCTAGATCTTTTTTTCTGCACGTGGTTCATTTCTTTGGCATCTCCTTCATCATCTCCATCTATGTCAATACAAACACATGTTAAAATAATCATAATATCATTTATTGCTCATATACAGTTTAGTATGACACTAAAATTTACATGCAACTCAGCATTAGCTGTGGTTGCTTTTTTAAAAGGTAAGTAGAGTTCGGTTTTTTTTTCCTCTCGATTATTGATATAAGATATAATAATTCAACAAAAAATAATTTAAATAAAACAATTAATTAACAAAATAAATAACAATGATAGAACGGAACAAAAATAAGAATTTAACATTTTTAACTAACAATTTAAAAATCATTAAAAATTTAAAATTTAATTCTAACAAATTAATAAAAAAATAATAATATGAGGGAATAAGATTATCATTTTAAATGAATCTATTCAAAGACTACGAGTCACAGAGACAGCCATGCAGAGAAGTATGACCAAAGTCAGAAGAAAAGACAGGATGTCAAAATTAGGGCTCCAGAGAACCACAGGAATAGAGGACACATTGGTAAAACAGTTTGCTCAAGAAAATGACAATGTGCAGGTCATTTAATAAGAACTGAAGACAACCGTTGGACAAGGAAAACATTAGAATGGTGCCCAAGGGAATATAAGAAAAAGAGGTAAGCCCAAAAAGAAATGGGTGAAGATTTAAAAAAAAATCTGTGGAATAAATCTGTGGATCTACATGGATGAGGGTGGCCAAACAGAGAACCGAATGAAAAATAATGTTGACTGTCTACCTGGATGTATGGCTTCCTCCTCCGTAATTTCAATGCTACATTGCAAATATCGTACCTTTCAAAATGATAATCTTATGTTAAAATAATACATTCATTTATATTTGGTAAAATTAAGTTGTTTGGTTATTTACAGTGTTATATAATATTTAAATTACTGAAGAAAAGACTTTAGTTCTATAATCACAGAAATAGCTTTAAATAAATTAAATGACTATACGTATTTCGACCAACTCTGTGGTCATCTTCAGGTCCATTAAAACACTATAACATATTAATAACAAATAACAAAATTTAAAACCCTACAACAAAGCATAGCAACAAATAACATAACACTGATAAACTAAAAAACACACTAAAACATTAATAAAAATTAACTTGTCAGACTAGATTAGACACATAAACAAATAAAGGTTACATTCTAAAAGGTTATACCATAATATAACCTGTCAAAAGCTAAATATGTGGGACAGAAAACCGACTAGACTAAGTTATATCATTTAAATTGTCATAAAATTTTTTAAAAATAGGAGATCTAACAACTTCTACTTGCTCATTAAGAGTTTCTGTGGACGGATTCTTACTAGAGAGATAAATTTCTAAAGATTCTAAGACATTTAATCTCCTACCAAAATCTTCTCTGTGCAATATTATTTTATTTTTATCTTTTTCAAACTTATGACCACTCTCTAATACATGTTTTGCAAAAGCTGATCTTTGAATGATTTTCTCTTTCTTATTCTGCTTTTCCTTGATGGTTTCTAACACTAGTTGTTGCTTCTTCTGTAACTTCATTCTATCTCTTCCTGAATTAGTTTTAATGAGATATTTGATGTTGTTTAAATCAGATGTTAACTCATCTTCTTCAAGTTCCAATTTTCTTGATTTCTCCACAGCTCCAAAATGCTCCGCCCACCTCTTCTCTAGTGCTCTTCCTGAACGTCCTGTATATTCCGCGTTACACCCATCTTCTGAACATTTTAAACGGTAAACTCCACTACATTTTTCCTTACTTACCTTTTTAAGTTTAGCATTCATAAGATTATGTCTTATAGTATTACCAGTGTATAAAGCCGGCTTGATTTCCATTTTTTCTAGTTCAGATAATACCTTCTGCTCATCCCTACCTACATACAGCACCTTTCTATACTTCTTAACAGATTTCTCTCTCATTATTCCAAGTTTAACCTCATCTTGTCTTTTTAACACCTTCTTCATCACTCCATTCACCATTTTTTCACTGTACCCATTGCTCACTGCTATCTGTTTTATTATCTGTAGTTCTTTCAGAAAATCTTCTTTATTCATGGGTACCGTGGCAGCCCGGTACCCATTTTTTAAATTCGTGAAGGGTTTTAAATTTTGTTATTTGTTATTAATATGTTATAGTGATTTAATGGACCTGAAGATGACCACAGAGTTGGTCGAAATACGTATAGTCATTTAATTTATTTAAAGCTATTTCTGTGATTATAGAACTAAAGTCTTTACTTCAATAATTTAAATATGTGGGAGTTCTATAAAATTGAAAGTGATACCAAAAATAAGTTGATAGTGTTATATAATATTTTTCTCTCGTTCATTCCAGCAACAGACCGTAGAAATATTACATAGTTACATACATTTGATTCATAATGTATTAATACTTATACATATTTAGAATGAGTTAAAAATTGCAGATAGATTACCAGTTAAATTATGGTGTGAGTGCATCATAGCCTGCCTCCTCTCATGCTCTATGATAAGTTCATTGGTTAGGTAAGACTCTCGCCTGATCTGGTCCTTCAGCTTTTGAGGTACATCTGGTATCGCCCATCTTACAATCATCACTACTAAACTCACTATGTTCTGAGAAAAACAAATTCAATAGCATTGAAAACGGGGAAATAGTTACTTCAATATTATGGTTAGAGGCATGTTGAATATATATATATATATATATATACACACACACAAAGTATTGGGTAAATTTGAACAATTAATTAGGTATCAGGGCCTATATGAATTTGAGAGCTTTAAGCTAGGTCAAAGCACAATTTCATAAATCTAAATTAAACTTTTGGCTGAATTGATTGTCTTATTTTTCTGTTTTTTTTTTTTAACTTGTTTAGAATTTTTTAGATTGAATTACCTGAAATATGACGATGAAAGCGAGTCTGGCTGCCAACACATGCCAGTATATTGCCGGTCTCTTGTACTTCCTCTCGGAGAAATGAGGTTCTCTGTACTCATGATATCTAAACAAATATTGACATTTTCATGTTTTGGATGTGGTACATAACTGAAAAGTGTTACTAGAAATCGTTACCCGGTGTATCAAGGAGTTAGAAGGATATAGGAGGTGTGCACAGTCTGTATCCAGCTGTAGGGCCTCCCTCTACCGCGTTTTCTAGGGCTGAAGAAAGTTGAAAAGATTTAAACATTATCAGGGAGTTAGGAGTAATAACATTAACAGTAGGAGGTGTGCTATCAACTCTCTGCCCTCTATTGGCATACCCCTACTGCCAAGGACTATATAATACACCATCCTTGCCCTACCGTGCTTCTCAGTCGAATCTCACTCAGGAATCATCGGGTCCGCCCTATGATTCTACTACTTCTATGATTCTACTACTTACTCGGGAGTCTACTTCTACTACTACATTTGCTCCTCTACATCTTTAAACACGCACTCTTTTACTATCTAGTCCTCTTGAATTATTATGAACTAACATAAAGACTCATCTTAAATATAACTAATTTATCTTTTACGAAATTAATAATAATAAGCATTTTCCATTTTATGCACTACATTATTATCTTTTATATAATCGAGTAGAGCCCCGACAGCGACGGCGACAACTCACCTCTAAATGATTTATAACGTTAAAAATTGGTGAGCCATAAGCTGGGATTGAACCAGTGACCTCCTGTGCGTCAGGCGGAAACGCTACTGATGTGCTATGCCTGTGTAGTGATTAGGAGGGCATAAAACTTTCTATTTAAACAGTATAATATATCTATTTAAATATTTTAATTATAACTATCTCTTTTTTAGACAATATTTTATTCTGCCCGTTTTCACGGGCATAACGGCTAGTTAATACATATTTCATATTGCCAATTATTAATATAATGTTTTTGAATATATTTAACATAATATTATTTATTATTTAATTTAAAACAATAGTTATGTTGCAAAAATCAAACCATCCGCCTTCAATTAAAATAGAGTGTGTTCTAGATTTTATAATTTTTTACGCAAATACATTACAGTGATGACTGGGCTGGTAGATAATCCTCTAACACCGCGAAGTGAACCTTTTACAATATAATATTGCAAAATAGATTTGAAAAAAGTTAAATAAATACAGTATTGCATTAGAGAGTGTGAATATACCTGCAAACTGAGGCATTGATAGAAGGGAATCGAGGTGCAGTCATACTCTGGAAGTCAGTAGTATTGAAGTGTGCAAGAGAGTGCTGCA
Source organism: Gerris buenoi (assembly GCA_001010745.2). Classification (NCBI taxonomy): domain Eukaryota; kingdom Metazoa; phylum Arthropoda; class Insecta; order Hemiptera; family Gerridae; genus Gerris; species Gerris buenoi. The sequence goes on from KZ652204.1 coordinate 50,057, forward strand.
GGAACCCTTCATCGTTTTTAGTTTCTGATACTGTCATCATGTAGACCAGCCTTGGAATAAAGTTTGATGAAAATGCTATGATGATAGCCTGTTAACATAAGATAATATAGACTTAAATAAATCATCTTATGATTCAGGCCTCTGAAGATGGGCAATCATTTATTTATTTATTTATTTTTTTTTTTTCAAATAATAACCCTCTCTTAAATTATCGAGTATATGCGGCATTTGTAAGGAACAAATGGAGGAGGCATATGCTATGGCAAAGGTAGCGGCTAGAGGTAGAATTTTTCAACCCATCAGCAGAGGATTTTTCAGAAAAGCAAAGTCGAAAAGTGATAATTGCTATAAATCCTCGGTCCTGATTGATATAAAAGAACAAAAAAAAGAAAAACCATTTTTACTCAAGCCACAGAAATGAGTTATTTATGGGAGGTTGTGGCAAAGAAGTGTTAAGGATCTCTGACATAAATGTCCAAATACTTACATGGACTAAGGAGAACTAACCAACTTCAATAGTTTGGACATTCCATGGCTAAATAAATAATAATAAACCACTTGCATAAACCTAATGTACAATTTATACAAAAAAAGAAGGTAAAATAGAATCTCAGTCGAAGATTATTCTTAGTAGTGTGCACCTTTGATACTTTAGTATAATTTGATTGTGGATCATTGAAAGGTGAGTAAAATTAACAATTAGTTAATTTGAAAAATAGAATACTATAATAAACATACATTAGAGATGACAGCGAGGCGTCCAAGAACATCAAGAATTTTGAACCAGACACCGATGTTCGGAGCTCTCGTAGGAACAGGTCGACGATAGTTCTTGAGGAATTTAGAGGCATCTAGCCTCATTTCGAACACATTGTTAACCAGGGCAAACAGAGCAGCTAACGGAAACGCCGGTGCAAACAGAGTGACAAACCCGTACTGCATTACTGCAACAGAGGAAAATATAAATTACAACTTATGTAAACCAGACATCACAAGGCTCTTTAGACCTTCAAATCCCTAAAAAGTTGTTTTACATTTGGGAATTGTTACATAGGGGAATTACCCTGATGATGTAATAGTTATTTACGCAACACGGGAGAGAAGTATGTTTTCCTGCTCGAGGTTAAGTTCATTAGCTCCTGAGGCCTTATGGCCGAGGGAGATAACTGTAGTTTTAGCTCCCGAGGCATAGCCAAGGGAGATAATCACGAGAGCAGAAATACTTTGATCCATGTTGCGTATTAAATTTTGTCTACGACTAGTGCACCATGGGTAATAGCTAAGTTTGTAGGTATAAAAGTTTTACCTACAAATTCACGTAATGAACACCTTAAACTGATATTTAGTTACTTCATTTATTAAAATAACTATTTTTATACTAAATATACACGTTTTACAACAAACACTTTCAATAGTTTGTTTTTAATTTAAAGACTTCGTATGACAACCTAAAGTAACCTTTCTGAAAAATTGAAAGCTATAAACAGTGGAAAAACTTTACTACCAACATAATACTTAGAAAATACCTAAAAAATTACCTTTAAAGTTGGTATGATTGTTTTTTTACTCCCAAGGGAGGGAAGTAACAATTCCCGCCCTGTTATTAGCAATGTAAAGTCCACTTACAATGCAAGTCGTAGATAAATATATTTTACGACACTAGTAGGTAACAAAGTTTTTTCTTTCAAACCGTATATCACTAAATCTCTCATATATTTAATCTCAGAGCAAAACAAAACTACTAATTATTGTAAAAAACCATTATAAGATTAATAAATGGTTCATTCTTTAATTTACTTTTCTTAAAATAGATATATTTTAGCTCTGGGGGTTTCAAGAAATTTCCGTCAAGCAAAAAACCTCATGAAAAATCTGATTGTGCCAGGAAGTTAAAATATAATAGGAAGTAGACTGATTTTTCACTTGTATTCATTGTAGTACTATATTTAGCCGATAGTACTTTCTAAATTTTATATAAAATGATATCAGAGCTCCTAGCGGACAAAATAGTAATCAGAATGGATTAATGTTTTATAATTTCAAACCTTAAGATCCATCTACTATATCAATTAGACAAACTTATACTGATTTTCTCCACTTCATGAATAACATTGAAATGTCGATATGTGGATTCAACGCCCAAACACATATCCATGATCCAATGATTTTTCATGAAATTTAGAAAAATTAGTTTTTTCTTATAGGTTTTTAGCCTTTGTAATAAGTTTTCATTGTTAGTGAAGAAGCGACAACGATCAAACCTAAGAACCCCGGTATAAGAATCTAGGTATGAAAAAGATTTCTTACATCACAATTAATTTATCGTATGAAAGGATAATGTGAGTTTACCCATTTCTAGGTACTCGTAGAAGAGTGTTCGGGAACCCCAGGGTAGGAGCTTGTAGTCCTGCGTGTACTGCTTAAGAGTTGGATCTACAGGTCCCGCCTCATCACACTCACTCAGACCAGCCTTGATACTCATAGAGTTCAACCACAACCAGAAATACCTGCAAACCACACACACATTCAAACTTAAATAATAAACTAGCAAGTAAAAATTATAAGCATGTAGAGTAATTACCTCCAATCGAGTAATAATTGTTTTAGTGATGCGTACTTAAAGTTAAGCTTCTCTAAATTAAGCTACAGTAGAGCCTCAATAAGAAGTGCCTCAAGGGGATAAGGGAAACAGTCTCTCTTTTTTTTGTCGGTCGTGTTATCAAGGTTATTTTGGCTATCAGTCGTGTTATCGAGGTTAATGGGTGGGGTTTTCAAATCTAGACTTGTTCAAGGTTGACCCATTCCTGTATAGAGTCGTGTTATAGAGGTTGACTTCTCAAAACGACTTGTTACAGAGGTTCTGAGTTATGTTGTGAATTGGAAAAAAATCCGTGTTATCGAGGTTGTTTGGATAATAATAGTCGTGTTACAAAGGTTAATTTAACATTATGTGTTATGGCGATCTCATAACACATTGCACTTGAATTTGATTTTGCATGGGATTTGAAAATTGAGGTTGTCGTGCTATTGAGGGCCGTGTAGGCAAGGTTCTACTGTAATGTATTCTTCCTTGAGTCACAGATCGATTTTTAATTTTGTTATTAATGTAACATCATTCCTAACGGGTGTCCCGTGAAACTGCATTTATATTTTTATTTCATCAAGCCCAACTCACTTTTTAATACAATCCAATTCATTATAACCGTTCTCAAACTTTATTTTACCTGAACTATTTCTTATGTATTATCCTATTATCATTTTCTTTCCAACCCCCAAGTTATCCAAAAAAAAAAATATAGTCCTTTTAGTCAGCCTAAGCCTTCTAGGTTGATAAGGGTAGTCAGGTTTTAGACTGAATACACAGAGTGGCGTGGCACAGGACAGATTTAGTACCTTTACATACAAGTATTAATATTTATTTAGTTGACTTACGGAAGTAGATTCTCAGTGATGGCGTTAAGGGCTTGCTGTCCTACCATGATTATAGCCAGCTGGATACACAGCTCCATCAAGCAGCCGCCAGGGTTACACTGAAATAAAACAATAACATCAAGTTCAATCTCCTGTCTTCTTAACCATGTTCATACATCACTTTAAGAATTAACAAGTTTAGCATTATTATACAGGGTGGGGCAAAAGATATGTCTCAGTTTTCAAGAGATGTATAAAAAAAACAACTATTTAACTCACAGAAATAAGGTTTATATTGCTCGATTCAGTAGATAATCTAATAGTTTTTTTCATTAAGTTTTGAAGATGATTTCATTAAGATGAAAGCCGTCAGCCGGGATACATTCTTGAAGACGTTTCCGAAAGTTTTCAACCACTTGTCAGCACATTGGGCTGAGTAGAGCCATAACTTTCTCCCTTATTCTTTCCTTGAGCTCTTCCAGGGTGTGTGGACCATGTTTAAAAACATTTTCTTTTAGGTGTCCTCAAAGAAAAAAAAATCACAAACACTCAAATCTGGTGAGCCCGCAGGCCACTCCACGTCACCCTCACAGAGACCAGGCGCTAGGGGAACATTTGCTTCAATCTTTCCATTGATAATCTAGCAGTGTGGCATGTAGCCCCGTCCTGTAGGAACCAGATGTCTCCCAGATTATGTGCGTCACTCAAATCTAGTTCAGGCTCCAAAAACTCTTCCGACATTGAAACATAACGCTCAGAAGTGACAGTGAGAGTGCACCCATTCTCCTCAAAAAAGTAAAGCCCAATAATCCCAAATTGAGATACTGCACACCAAACAGCCAATTTAGGGGAGTGAAACGGTCTCTGGTAAATTTCCCTTGGGTTTTCACTAGCCCAACAGCGAAAATTCTGTTCATTAACAGTTCCACAAAGGTTGAAGTGGGCCTCGTCACTGAATGTATCGTGGCTGATAGCTACCATCTTCGTGACATCATCTTCAAAACTTACTGAAAAAACTATATTATCTACTGAATCAAACAATATAAACCTTATTTCTGTGAGTAAAATAGCTTTTTTTATACATCCCTTTAAAACCAATACATATCTTTTGCCATATGAACTAATTTGTTATTTGATTTTATTTAAACTTTTAAAAGATTTAAAAAATAACTAAGTTGGAAAATATATTGATCAAAGAACAATGTTGCAAAAAAAAAAAAAAAAAAAAAAAAAAAAAAAAAAAAAAAAAAAAAAAAAAAAAAAAAAAAAAAAAAAAAAAA
>KZ652204.1:84177-96668 GCA_001010745.2 Gerris buenoi
CAAGTTTAAGGTCAAATCCAAGGTCACCATTGAATAGCTAAGGAAAAATCCTGAAACTTTTGTATTTAACTTTTTTAAAAAAAATGCATTTCTGACGAGTTATTCAAAGGTTTCCATACTTTTGTGCCACCCTGTATTTCAATCAATAGCTATTGGTGATTTTTTTTTATTTTTAACTAAGCTTAAAGTACAAAAAGGGTAACATTGTATATATGAGCTCCATTCACAATCCATGAAACACAGACAAAGGACAAACTTTTTTTTTTAAAAAAAAGAAGGAAGGTTGTACTTAATAAATATGATGGACTCAAATATTAGGAAGTACTAATTGGAAAACATATAAACACAAACAACACATTCAGTTAAGGTCTATTTGATAGTCACTTAGTCCGGTAAAGGTCTATTAGATTTTTAACATTGTTAAGTGAAGAGTGAAGAACTATTGAATTGACACCGTCCAGTAAAGGTCAATTAAATGGACACTTTGCCTACTAAAGGTATACCGATTGACACTTTATGATGTAAAGATTATTAATTAAAGTGACACAAAGTCAAGTAAAAGGAAATTGTATTGACACTGTCCAATTAAGTTCCATTAAATAGATCATAATGTTAAACAAACAAATTCAACCAACAATAATATTGAAAATAAAAAAAAAAAAAAATAAAAATAATAATATTGAAAGAATGGAGAGCGTAAAGATCTATTTTTTTACCTGAGTGTATCATATGGAAGAGTCAATAGACCGTATAAACAGACTAGGAGACCTGCTATGGACGCGGGAACCAACATGTGCGTATAGAAACCCAACCAGGCAANGCGTAAAGATCTATTTTTTTACCTGAGTGTATCATATGGAAGAGTCAATAGACCGTATAAACAGACTAGGAGACCTGCTATGGACGCGGGAACCAACATGTGCGTATAGAAACCCAACCAGGCAAAGTATAAAGCAAACTTCACACCAAAATACTCCCTCACCTACAACATAACACAGACCCGAGGTAAGCACAGACGTACAATAAACAGAAGGTAAACAAGGAGCATTTAGGTAAGGTACTACATCAGGAATAACAAGAGAAAATAATATTGACACAGGACAAGAAAGTTAATAAATAAAACACTAAATCAAATTATAATTACCATTTAAAAGGGGAGACAGACAGAGAAAAATATACTTCAGCACAAAGATTCGAACCACGTACCGCTCTATATTTCCAGTACAGATGCTCTAGCCAATTAAGATACACTGAAGAATAATTTTCTCTGTCGATAACGATACCTAGTCCTGAATTAAGCTTTCAAATTTTTCTACAAGTCTAGAAGTCAACATTAACGACAATAGAACTAGACCGAGAAATAACGCTTGTAATTATAAAGTACCCAATTAGTACCTGCTATTCTTCAGTGTAGCTTAATTGGCTAAAGCATCTATACTGGAAATATAGAGAGGTCCGTGGTTCGAATCCAGGCGCTGAAGTCTATTTTTCTCTATCTGTCTCCCCTTGTAAATAGTAATTATAATTTGATTTAAATAAAAATTTAAACGTTTGGTAGTATGAATACTACCAAAAACTTAAAAATAAAACTAAAAAAAAGGCAATTCCATAAAACAGTGCTTGTTTAAATGTAGAGTAAAAGCAATAAATAAATAAAATAAAAGTAACTACAAATTTACAGGTTCAATTGGAAAAAAGATAAATCACTATAATATAGTAGTGTAATATCACAATCTATAATATCTCTACAATATAGTCAGTATTTCAATTATACCACTTGGTACAAGATTTTTACAAATTCAATATCTTAGTAGTAGTAGTCTAGTACTTCCTACTAAAACGGGTAGGATGAACCACTTGTTCAAACCTTGCAATTAGGCCATCACTTAGGCCCTTTTTACGCCCCCTGGTGGAGAGTACCAGCTACTTCACACATCAAACATTTGTACATTGTACCACCGAAGCGAGTATGGTGTGGTCATTAGTAAACTATATAAGCGTGTGTCAAAGCGGGGGGGAAGAGTCCCCATAAAGGGTGTCCCTCGCCCTACTCCGTCCTCGAACCATAGATACAAATTACATCNCGAAATCTCAATCAAAAAACAATTTTTTCCGGCTTTCAGAAGCATCTATAAGGACAATCAAAAGGTTTCGAGGAGTTTTGAAGTTAGTGTTTTGAAAGACAAGGGTTCATTAGAGCAAATCCCCAAGGAGAGTGCCTTAAGACGCTTGGCTACCCTGGCTCCCTAATTCAATATCTTAAATCACACGGTAACATTATTGTGCAACTTTTAAAAGATTGAATCTGAATTACTTAAAGCTTTATTTTAACTTATAATATTAGATTCTCAAATCCAATAAATTATTCTAGAATAATATGATAAGTATAATACATTGTAAACTAACAATTATTAAACATTAAAAGCATTAGATATATGTTTTTTTTTTTTAAATATGACCCTTGAACTGTATCAAAGCAAGGAAATAAAAATAACAAACATCTTGACAAATATAAAATGCCAATTTTAAGCATGAATAAATTTCTCTAGAGCAAAAAAGATTTAAGCACCAACAAATTCTTTCCAAGTTTAGTTGAAAATCATCATCTAATTAATAAAAATCTGTACCTCAGAGGTAAATTACTGTGTCATTTTAACAATTACAGGAGATGTAATTTCTACCAGCTAAAATGTAAGATTGAGCAGTTTTTCTTCAAGGTTCACATGTTACATTTTTACATTGATTACCCTTTTATTTTCCAACACATTACAGTGAGTTTCAATACATTTCTTAATTTACAACTGAGATACAGAAATAAAAAAAAAGAAAGTTTTTTTTTTAGCACAAATAAGTACCTGATCTATGGGCTGGTACATAGCCCATTTTGAAACGTTCGCCCATTCTCGAAGAAGTAAGTACCTTAAACTGCTTGCATCACAGCATGCTCCCTGCAAAATATAAAATTTAATTAATATTAAACTAGGGGCTCTGCCCTTACTTACTTCGTTTGTTACCCCTGAAAGGCGTCTGATACTCACGAATCCACTACTAGGGGGAGGGGGGAGTTCTTTTATGAAAAATATGGTGAGTATATATTATTTCCAATTAAGTTCCAATTAAGATTGTTTTCTTACCCCCTTCATGTTCATTTAAGATTTGCTAATTAATATCTACTTTGGTTATAATAACTCAAAATAATTGTGTTAGCTAAAGCTCATTTGCGAGTAACACCAACGCCAGGTTAAAGAGTTTAGTTTGCACAGTTTAATGCATGACCCAGGATTGGCCAGAAGAGAATGATGCATGGAGAAGTGCTCTTGCTGGCTTGAATGTCTGATTGGCTGAAAGTTGCACCTGCTCTTCTGTGAAGTCCAGGAAGGAACTTTATCTAAACCCACACTAACTAGAGCACTCTCAAGTTTCCCCTTTCCTCAACTATGATAATTTATACCCCCCTTTCTCAATTGAGGTAATTTATACCCTACTGCTACTGCATGGTCCAAGTGTTCCTAGTCTTAAATTTCTTCAGGTCTAAAATTCACATGACTGCACTCTGTCACTGTTAGAACTACCGGCCTGTCTAGATTGATCTAGATCCCAGTTACTTCTTCATATATTAAAGCAGATAAATGAAATATAGAATACTGACATCATGCAGTGGGAAAGCAGCTTTAAGTACAGCCTCCTCTAGAAGTCTCTCTACTCCGAGACCAGACGCTGCTGTTGGATCATCAATGAATCTCGTTCTTTCCAGGATGTAGTTAGTTATAACAGTCCGAGTCTGACCAGAGAACAGTTCCTCACAGTTATCATCAAACCTGTCAATAAATACATTAGAATTAGTACAACTGTAAAGATAAATAGCAATAGTCTTTTAAGTTGATGATCAACTTTTAAGTGAAACCACTTAAAACCTGGCATTAGGATGCAGTTACATTACACATGTGGCCTTGAGGCAGCAGTCCCCGAAATCTCAATCAAAAAACAATTTTTTCCGGCTCTTCAGATGCATCTGGACGAATCAAGGACAATCAAAAGGTTTCGAGGAGTTTTGAAGTTAGTGTTTTGAAAGACAAGGGTTCATTAGAGCAAATCCCCAAGGAAATCTCAGAGGCTTTTTCCTCGAGGATTTCCTGTAAGAGAATGCATTGCCTTTTTTAGCCTTTCTATAACTTCAAATTTCTCTGCTGACCCTCCTTGAACTTTTACTCTTGCTTTGGTTTCTTTCATTGAAATGTCCAGATTATACAGACATAGCTCATACACATACATCCTGCATGGCGATGAGCACACTGAAGAAACTGGTTTCATAAAACCAGTTTCATGTTTCAGTGCAAAGAGGGGAAACCCATTTTTTTCTGACGGTTTCGTCATGTCCTCTGACAAAGATGTATTTAACACACAGTGAATTTTGTTGAAATTTTTCAAAACATCCTATTAATTGAATGATTTTTAAGTCATGCATTTTAAATTTAAAAAATGACACAAACTACTGAACACCAAACAAAATAAATAAACAAAACTGAAATTTAAGCAAACTATAAACAATAGACATAAGATCACGTGTAACTTGGTTTCAATGAAACCTGACTTTTTGGTAAAACGTTTCATGAAACGAAATGAAACTACAGTTTCAAGAAAAGCAGTGTGCTCTTTTCTGTATGTTTTAAATCAAATAGTTTCATGATACTAAAGTTTCACATTTCATGAAACAAGTTTCTTTAGTGTGCTCGGTGTCTACAACACAACACAAAGTCACTAGTGGACAGAGAATTCATAATAAGAGTAAATATGTCTCACATTTCTGGGCATGGAATTAGAAATATTAAAATAAAACAGTGGTTTTAACTTACAGGTATGCCTTGTGAGGACTGTATTCGGCCGATAGTCGAAACTTATCGGGAGGGAAGACCTGAGGATCAAGCTTGACACAAGTGCACAGTCTTCCCACCCAGGACTTGAACTCGTGCATCAAATCTCCTTCGGAACCGAACAGCTCCTCCTGTCCTGGGATCTGAAATAATAATAGATTTTAAATTCAATTTTATCAATAGTAATAAATATTTGTAATGTTGCTAATCTGATCCGGTGGGGAGTGATGATAAAAGTTGAAGATTTCTCGTGAAAACCACTTTGCAAAAGAGATTATATCCTTGCCTTGTAGCTATACATTGTCTGCTTCAAGGTAAAAGTACTTTGTGACTTTACCATTAGGCAGACGACACGTTCAAAACTATATTTATATTAAGCAAATCATACTTGTTATCAGTTTGAACTAATTAAGAAAACAATTAAAACTAAATTAAACCAAACAATTACCTCCTTCATAGGCATCCTCAGTCGAAGTACTTCAGCATACCTCATCAGCACTGATACAGGTGTGTGAATCTTCAAGAACCTATGGTAAACACATGAAATGTTCTATTATTGCAAGTAAGACCTAATTTTGATTAGAGTAGAGTTTTGGCAAAAAATTGTTAGGTGAGGCTCGCAACTAATGCAGGTCATATACAGCACTTTTTCAACAGGTGATAACATACTACTAAGACTCACCTGAGTTTGTCAAGAGAGTCTAACTCCAATTTAAGTCCTTCGGCAGTAAGTTTTTCAATGAAGACTTTACGTTTAAGTTCGGCAGTCATCGGTCCTTTACCCTCCTCCCAGACGACCACAAAGTCCACAGTGCTCACTCCGTCCTCAAACATCTTCTTGCAGCACTATAACACATCAAAACATAATTAACGAAAAAAAATCAAACGTTAAAATAAAATTAATAATTTGGCTTATTATTGTTGACAGAAAATTCCAGTTAGATTAACCTAAGACGATTATAAGAAAGCCACCGATTCCTCACTGATAACTGTCCTCTAAGACATCACTATAGAAGATAAGGATTGCTGAGGACAACACATGCTTTTTATGTTGAGAAGAACCAGAAAGTGCAATCACAAAGCAGCTGAGAACCAACAGCTGTTCTGTTCAGCTAACCTGGGGTTTAAAAGCATACAAAAGGCAGCCTTGTGAAAAATTCTCAGCTCTATCAAGAGTTAAATTAACAAAGAAACAAAGTAGATGGGCATTATCACAATAAATAATTTTTATTCACAATTAGAAAAGGTAAAGTTCAAAGTTAAAAACAGATTTTTCCATCCACCAAAAAAAGAAAAGAAAAGGAAAAGAAAACATATTTTACTTTTAAAGTTAACATTGATACTTAAATTGCAAAAAGAAAAATATGAAACATGCATAAAATTTACTTACAATAATGCAATAAAATGTTCAAAGATTTATTGAAATTAAAGATTTAATTTAACAAGTTTGATATCAAATCAAACAGTCTTTGTGTCCAAGAAGTTACCACCTTCGTAAATTCTAAATGTAAAAACATAAAGAGAAAAATAATTCACAGCATCTTGTAGATTTTAAGTTCTTTAAAGTTTGAAAGAGTGTGCCAACTCATCTCTGGTTGAGCCTGTATATATATAGGTCTAACGTAAAGCGACCTACGAACTTAAAGACTCCACCATGTAAATCTATATCCATCTTCTCTATATAAATGAGATACAAAAAAGTTAGGTATAGGGGAGGTTCCCTTAGGAAGTAACATACCTTGGGACTTGCCTCAAGCACTCGAGTCTAATGAAAGAGGATTTCCACCTTAAACAGCTGTCTTTGTGTTATCTGCAATAGTTTAATTTTGCTCAAGTGACCAAGATCTATGGCAGCCTCCACTATAGTATTTTTTTAAGTCCATAGAAAAAGTACGAAGAACCAATTATTGATTGCAAATTTGGCAAAGTTTACATATTAACAAGATAGAGTTGACGAGACCAATTTAGAAACACAACAAATAAGAGATTAATAATAGGATTCTTTTTCTAGGTTGAGCTAAAAAATAACACTGGTGTGTTAAATAAAACCAAACACACACACAAGTAAGTAAGAACACACACATATTGTTTAATCCTTGTAGTTAGTTAAAAAATAATCAGTAATTACCATTGTTTATATTTTTTTTTTAATCTTTGTTTAGATTTAAGTTATATTTTATGTTTTTTTTGCCTGGTTATTAAACCTGATTAGGCATTGTTTTGTGATATTCCATACGTTATCTCATCACATTTGTTTCAAAGATTAAATTTTAAATAATCCAAATTACATTTTTGCCGTGAATATTTGGCTCTCTAGATTTGTAGAATAAGATTGAAAGCTTGGATTCGGGAATATGTATCAGTTACGACAGAGAAGAATCATTCTCCCGTATAGCTCAGATGGTAAGAGCACCTGTACGGATTAATAGGAGGTCCCGTGGTTCGATTCCCGGTGCGGGGGTGTATTTTTCTCTGTATGTCTCCCGTAGTTATTGATAATTGTAATTTGGATTATTTAAAATTTAATCTTTCCGTAGTAATAAAACTACCAAAAATTTAAAAATTGAATTTCTAATAGATGTACTAGGTACAGGTACTAATTGAGTACTTTACAATTATAAGCGTTAATTCTCGGTCTAGTTCTGTTGCCGTGAATATTTGGCTCTCTAGATTTGTAGGATAAGATTTAAAGCTTGGATTCGGGAATATGTATCAGTTACGACAGAGAAGAATCCATCTCCCGTATAGCTCAGATGGTAAGAGCACCTGTACGGTAAACAGAGGTCCCGTGGTTCGATTCCCGGTGCGGGGGTGTATTTTTCTCTGTATGTCTCCCGTAGTTATTGATAATTGTAATTTGGATTATTAAAAATTAATATTTTTATAACTTAAAACATTATCTATCTGTAATCTGTGCATCAATTTATGTATCATCTGTGAATTATCCCATCTCTGTCTCTGTCATCCTAATACGAGGTGCTACCCAAAAGTTCCCGGACTCTGTGTGTAACTCTTCTAACTACTGTAGTGCATCGATTTGCCGCTAGGTTTTAGTACTAGTGCTTCTCCCAAACCCCTCCTATCGTTTTCACATTTTTCTTGCGTCTTTTGTCTTATCAGTGAAGTGAAATCTGTGTTACTGTTAGTTGTATTCTGCGATAGCGTAATGAGCGATTTGGTAACGCATTTGCAACAAATTTTGTTACAAGTTCGGGAAAACGGCTTCGAGAAGCATTTGGTGATGAAGTCATGGAAAAAAACCAAGCCTTTGAATGGTTTAAGTGGCTCTAGAATGGAAGGACGAGTGTGGAAGACAACGAGAGCTCTGGGCGTCCATCAACTGGAATCAACGACCAAAACATCCAAACTGTGCGTGAAAATATTCTCCGAGACCGTCGACAATCAATTCATGACATCTGCACTAAAGTTGGAATGTCCTATGGCATAGTCCAAAGAACTTTTGCGGATGAACTTGAGATGCGCAGAATTGCTGCAAAATTTGTTCCCCGTCTGTTGACACATGATCAAAAACAAAATTGTGTTCTCATTTGCCAGAAACTGAAAACACATGCCCAAAATGATGAAAACTTCCTTTCTTCCATCATTACGGGTGACCTGGAAAAAAAAAACAGCAGTCATCCCAGAGGAAAACTCCGTCCTTGGAGCATTGCTCTTTCAAATCGCTCATTACGCTATCGCAGAACACAACTAACAGTAACACAGATTTCACCTCACTGATAAGACAAAAGAAAGCAAAAAAAATGTGAAAACGATAGGAGGGGTATGGGAGAAGTACTAGTACCTAAACCTAGCGGCAAATCGATGCACTACAGTAGTTAGAGAGTTACACACCGAGTTCGGGAACTTTTAGGTAGCACCTTGTATATGCCTATATCTTCATCAAATTACCTGGTATTGTACATTTATGCTATCCTTTTATACCTCATATTCATGAAGAAATTTATATTAGGTTTGTTCCACCCACACTTCAAACTGGTTAGGAACTGTCCGACGCATGCGCATTGGGCCACACTTAAACGGTTTTTGCTAATTCACATGCGTCGTACAGTTTGAAACTAGTTTGAGGTGTGGTTGGAACAAACCTATTATTTCCCATCATTTGTAATTTAATATCCTCAATAAATATAGTCTACATGCTTTGTTACTTTCTATTATAATTTTTGTTATTATCACCTTTAGAACTTTAAAATCAGGCTAAGCTTTAGAATACGGTTACCAAGCTCGCAACACACATTATGGGTAAGTTACACATAGATTTCAGGTTATAATCAAAATACTACATACAATCGATTCTCTCAGCATTACTTAACATTTTCGTCCCACCATTTTTAATTTTACTTGGATATTCACGGTGTTTTTTTAACGACTTAGAAGTTTTCCTGACTTTTTTACGTACTTAAATGTTTACTAGGTTGAAACAAACAATCGAAGAGAGATTTATTAAGTTTTTAGGTATTATTAATTAGGGATATTGACTGGACTGACTAACGATAACGGGAAAATTCGGCAGTTACCGGCCCCAAAATAACATAAAAATAACGCAAAAAAGCGAATTTTATACTTCGATTTGGACATCAACCTGGTTTATATGCAGCAGGGTTGTTTTTCTTCAGAAAATGAGAAGAGAACCGCGAAGTGGTGCGGAGCTGCCGTTAACAATTCTATGGGGAAAAAAATAATAAGTACTTTAATTTTTTAAACATCACCGTACAATTCACTTTTACCTGTTTTTCCAAAGGTAACATAAAATAAGCTAATAACGTAAAATTACGAGGTTAATGCCGTGCCGTTTTTTTTTCTTTTTTTNTTATACCTCATACTCATATTCATGAACAAATTAATATTATTTCCTATCATTTGTAATTTAATATCCTCAATAAATACAATCTGCATGCTTTGTAACTTTCTATTATAATTTTTGTTATTATTACCTTTAGAACTTTAAAATAATTTTTTGTTAATGTTTGTAACTCTAACCTCTAAATTAAATATTCATCAGTCTGGGTAATTGGAATTGTTTTATTTTCTCTCCTAGTTTTATATTAATAATTCCCCTTCCGATGAAACAAACATGTTACGTGTAAGAAGGAACTAATGTAATGGCAATTTTCAGGAGTTTGAAAAAATTACCCAAATGAGGGATTGAATAGCAGCAATGTGAGGAGTAATAATTTGTCAACAGGAGATTATAGGACATGAATACAATATTACTTTGTATTTATTTTTTTATTTATTTTATTTTTTAGATCCTTGATAATTGAACGAGCTTAGTGAATTCTTCATTTCAATGTCAGTCTAACGATAAATTATGTAAAAATTGCCCGACTTCAACGAAATTCGGCAAACAGGTGCATCTTAAGAACTATTATTATTTTAGGGAATATTTCACACTTAGATAATTTCAAAATGACATGACAGAAAACTAAAAAAAAAAATGGTTTGTAGCCAGCATGTTATAAAAATTGTTTTAAAGGTCTTCAAAAGTAGGAAAAGAAAAAATATAACTATTCAAAGTTACACTTACCTAATATTTTCAATGTGACGGCCAATAGGGCAAACAACTAAAAAAAAGGTTCTATTCAGCACATTATGTTAAACATAATTTTAAAGGTCTTGAAGAGTAGGAAAAGATCTATGGAAAAGATTTTTGAAGAGCCATTTTGAAAATAAATATAGCCCGAATGAGGATGTTGAAAAAAAATGCTTATCTGACATGTTACATAAAATTTTAAAGCTCTTTTAAAGTAGTTTTAAGCCCCCCCCCCCAAAAAAAAATGCCTGGTGCCATATTGAAAAATAAAATTGACCAAAACCGATATAAGAGCAAAATAAAAATTTTTTTATGTGAGATCTTTATGCTCTGCATTACTAGTAAATGTCCGTCTCTAAAACTAAGACTTTCATTTCCTACTAAACATCCAAAATATATTGTCAAGTGCTTTAAACTGCCCTATTAAAACTTAAGTATAAAATAAAAAAAAAGTATAAAATTTAATTTTTTTAAGAAAGTAACGCAGAAAGAAAGTGTGTCTTCTTCTTTAGTAAATACTAACTTATAACTATGACCTTACCTTAAGAGCCATGGTTTTTCTTAATTAAATATTATGCCATATCTGAACTGTTTTATTTACAAAGTATTAAATATTTCATTACAAGTAATAAGTTCATTAACACACAGAAGAATTGGCTATTTAAGTGATAGAGTAACACAAGGTCGGACTAGAGGAGATAGAGGAGATAGATGACACATTGCACAAGACTCTAATCAGTCTGTTGTGTTGCACTTCACTCTTCCTATTCATTCTATTTTAAAACTTCTTGATTGGAAGTAATTCTTATGAGTTTGATAACAAATAGTATATCTTACTATTTGATATCAAATGATATCTTAATCATCTTGATAAAGGGTATTGATTGCACATAGAAGCATAAAACTAACGGATACGATTCTCCACATCATTCAATAACTCAGAGCATATGATCAACTAAAGGAGTTTGTCTTTATTAAACATTAGAAATTGTGTTTTTTTACAATAAATTCTGCTTTCTGAGTTTTGGCAACACTGGCCACCTGATAGCTAAACTTTGGGGCCATGTAAAGTGTGCCCGGAAAAGCTTGTATTTTATATTTTATTACATTCTTCTCACAGTGAGAGTACGTGGTGTGATCAAAAAGTATCCGACCTTAAGTTTTATTGGCCAAACAAAGGAAGCTGTGGGGTCAGGACTTGGTGTACGGTTCCAGGCATGCCTAGTGAGAATGCTCATTTTTTTGTATGTCTGCAACACGAGTCAGTCGACGGTAGGCTATTAATTAGTGAACTAGTGCAAGTTACTGCATCCATTTTTTTTAAGCTTGGCGATTCTCATTTGTTAAATTTTGCGGATTGTTTCCATTTTAGAATCGCCAAGCTTTAAAAAAAAAAAGGACGCAGTAACGCTTTTCGGCTTTTTCTGTTATTTTATCAGAAAGAAAAATGTGACGACACTCACTTGCACTGGCTCACTAATTAATAGCTTACCGCCGACTGACTCGTGTTGCAGACTTACAAAAAAATAAGCATTCTAACTAGGCATGCCCACAACCGTAAACCAAGCCTCACCCCCACAGCTTCGTTTGTTTGGCAAATAAAAATTAAGGTCGGATACTTTTTGATCACACCAAATATTTAAGAAAGTAAGAACTACAATTTTAATAATGATCAAATGGTGAACAATTTAATAGAATTTCACATCATATCTGTTATATTGACTTAGTAATCTTTATTGTTTTGATATAGATATGTCTGAATCAACTTAGTAATATTTATTGTTTCAAGTTTGGCAAGAGTTTACTAAGTTAAGCCTTTCGGTACTGAGGTAGAAATCATAAGTAGACTTGCACAGGCGGGGCCATATTTTCAGACCGGCCTTCCCCAACCTGACTCGTTTCAACCTTCACACAAAACTATCCATTCTTCAACGCTTTCACACTATTTATTTTATATCTCCTACATTTTTCATCATATTAGGATAATTCTTGTTTTATTACTTTTTTACATTCATCTATAATTATTTTTTTTATTTTTAATTAATTTTAGATGTTAACTTAATAATTTT
>KZ652204.1:98477-112641 GCA_001010745.2 Gerris buenoi
CAATAGTGAATGTTTTAGTAATTAAACAAAACTTACGATTCAATCGGCAAGTTGAGAATTCCTCAAAAAAAAGTGAAAAGTGAAAGATTCTAAAAAGTTAAATTACTTTATATTTTTAAATGCCACATCGGCAACTACTCAAAACCAATTGCAAACTGCAATGAAACATTTAATATAAATGAGCAATATTAAAATACTCATAAAAAAAAGAAATTAAAATTTTACGTCCCTAGACGGGTTTGAACTCGTTACCTCGGGAAGTCGTCCTTAGAGCCAAGCGCCGATTCTCGGAACTCACCCCTATATATAGAGAATCCTAATCTCAAAATTACCAACATAAAAACTTAATACTACCTATTAGAGTTAAATTGAAATTACAACAAAAGTTCTCGCAAAGGTATTACATAATTACATTAAGTTAAATAAAAAATTCTATTGCCGATAATAAATTAAATTACAAAGTATTATATTTTAATAATTCATTTAAAACAAAATCATACATTAGGTATCTAATACGTCATCAACCCATCACATTGCACGACAGAACGCTGGATTAAAGAACATCGATTAAATGATCGATATATTACTTAAATCGATTCTCATCGTCAGACAAACCTTACTCCCATATAACACTACATCAATTGCTCAAGGATAAAATATATTTTATTTTATCTTCTCTTTTCATAAAATAGCTAAATTTGTTTGAATAAAATATATGTAGTGTAATGAGACACTACAATACTTATAAAAAAATAAAAGTAATGTACATTATGAATAACTGGTATTTGTTTTATATAAATTACTTTTTTCATTTCTTTATTATTTTTTACATATTTCATATTATACATTAATCATTTTTCTTAAACATGACGAAAAAAAAAAGTCCCACCTTTCTTTCGTATCCGGGCTTTGGACCGGCAACGGCGAAGTTAAACTTTATTTTTTTATTTTTTTCATTTCATTTTCTATTATTTATTATTGTTCATCATTCCAGTTCTGATTGATGGCGTTAGGAGTCACGTGCGACGCCTAGTAAGGCTTCTATTTGAAAACATACATAAGAAAACCTCAAAACGTCTGTAGACGTATTTAGGCTGTGGAAGGCACTTTTCGATTAGGTCCATAGACGTCTACAGTCTGATTAAGGCACTTACTAAATACGTCTATAGACATCTACAGTGCCGAAAGGGTTAAGAGCCCATGTATGGTTCAATTTGTTTGGTCAGAAGGCAAACATGTCTGAAACTGAGCGGACTGGTCTTCCAACCAATTAGGTTTGACAAACTTGCAGAAAAAAAAAAAAAAAAAAAAAAAACGAATCTACAAAACACGTAGATTTTTGTGGCCATGACAATAAATATTATACAAAACTGCTGAAATGTGTATTGACATGTAGAAGGACTTTGAAACCTATATTAGTTAGTATCAGTCCTAGGATTTGTAGATATACATCTACAAATCCTATGTACAAGTCCTATGTATAATAGAGCAATAATGCTCTTCGATCAATGCATTTCCAAATTTGAAACCAATGTTTTTCATATCTGTTTGTGGTTTATTGTCAAGTTGTTCACCTTGGTACAAAAATTGCATTGTGTATGGGGCCCTTTAGAAATATTTATTATTTTGATTTTGGCAAGTGCATGTTGATACATTTGTACAGCAAAGTACACACTTGAGAATGAAACGTCAACACTTATTTATTTAATCATAAACTGATTTATTAATGAAAACAGGCGAGCATGAGAAATAACTGCAAAATAACAACTTAATAACTGAGCATACATTGCATTATTCAAGAGAAAAAAAAACTTTGAATAAAATTTTAAACAATATCAAAATTACTCTATGAAATAGCTGCTTTTCCAGGGAAGGTTAAATGGCATTCAGCCAACACTCCATCAAATCTTGGTATGAAATATGGTTCAAATAGCTGATTAATTTCCAAAATTATTTATTCTTATCACTTCCTTAAAAAAATTGGCTTTATACCAACAACTAAAATTTTTATTTTCAAAGAAATAACTCTCAAAATAAAGTTTAATACAAGTATCTTTAACTCAGTGAAATAATAATAAAACTCGATTTTACAGATTAAAATTTAAGGAGTAAAGATTATCACAATATAAAGAAACTAAAATGTTTTGTGAGATTTTAAGGACCTGATTAAACTTTATTAATTATTTAACTAATTTGTAATTTAACTTTATTTATGTAATTTTTTTTAATATTTCAAGTTATTTTTATGCTTGCTCCAGCTAATATATTTTGAGAAAAACTCTCTCAGAGTAAGATAGATCAGATTTTAGCAAAAAAAAACAAACACTATTGCTTATGTTTAATAAACAAATACACTGTCAAATAGTGTGGCACATAGCTTCCTCGCATCTTATCATGTACTTTATTGTTATATTCACAATAACGTTTTATTACTTTATTGTTTGTTTAAGAACAATTAACAGTTTTTAGCGATCTTTAACACTTTATAGGGGTGTCGCTGTAGGTTTTACTAAAAAATTTTATTTGAAAAAAATGTTCGTCTCATTGAATAGATAAGGTTTGATTTTTTCCCGACCAAAAATTCCAATTTTAAATTTGAAGTTCACGTTTACGCGAGCGTTGCTCGTGAACGCTTGAACGGATAACGTTGTCCAACGAACTCGACCTGAGCATTGGCAAAATGAACACGTCTACCAAATTTCATTAAAATCGGTCGACATTTACTCAAGTTATCGTCGCACGTTTCATGATTTGTGGACACAGACAGACACGGAACGGATTTCGGACAGAAACGGATTTCTGTCTTGTAATTTTTAAAATAAAACTTTTTTGTTCTCAAAAGTGAACACAATGCTTCCGTTACCTTCGGTAAGCTCAGAAGCAAAACAATTCTGACCACTTAAATTGGTTAACACTTATCACACTACCTCTTTAAATTTAATTTACCTCATACATTTTTATTTACCACAGGATAGTGTTTCCAAATCTCATGTAGACAGTGACCTTCCTCTTGTTTTGAACAATCAAGTGGGCAAAATATCATTAAGCTCGGAATTAAACAGAAGATTTGAATAAAAAAAAATAAATAAACAAACAAACGGACAGACACTCTTCTTAATATATGTAAACAGTAATCAAATAGAATAACCAACTGTTTATTTAGAATAAATCTGTTTATTTAACAAAGGATCATTTATGTTATTCCTTTAAGATGACCTCCGTATCTGATGCAGTAATCAAATGAGTTGTCTTTATCATGCTTACCTAATTGAATGCAGCTCTAAAAGATAAAGGAAAAACCTTAATGGTAATAAATAGATTCTATTCTTTTTTTTTATCTCTGATAACAACAATAAAAGTTTTAATTGATTTTTTTCTTACATTACCTTAGTTTGAAATGAACATGAGATCATACTTTCTTTGAAAATATTTATTCAGACTATATTACAAATATTAATAGATAAACTATTATTCAAAATAATATAGATTACCTATCGATACAACTAGATTTGTCAAAATGGGATACCGATAAAGACAATTAACATTCAACAGAGTCAATTTTGTATTGAGTAAAATTAATATACAACACCATAGTTTATTCTATTTGTTGAAAATTATTGTTTGTTTGAAAATTAGTCGAAAATTCAATAATCCTGAACAACTAAACACTAATCTTCACACAACGAAAATAAATGCGAAGTACAAAAAATAAAACCAAGTAATATGAAAATTTTTTTTCAAGATTGTGTCATTCAGATTGCATGAAACTATGTGAAACAAGAAACCGTATACTAATCGACAATAATTATAACTATCAATTTATTTATTATATAATTGATAGTTGTAAGTCAATCCTGATTCGAAACCAAGTATGAATAATTTTTCATAAATCTAAATGACATAAGCACTATTTTTTTTATTTTATTTTATTTTTTTTATATCAGATGAAAAAAATCCTAGGTGAAAGGGGCCTCTAATATCATGGAGCCTTAAGAAGCACAACTGATCCAAAAGACATCCCCTATTGACCATGGTTGGTCAATAGGTTCCCCAATGGTCATCCCTTTGGGTATTTAAAAAAATACATGTGGTGTCGCAGGACACCCAGTAGGAACGAAGTTCCTTACATTTTTCATTAAATATAAATTATAAAATCACACTTCTAAGAACATATACATTCCTAACTAGTTATACATGGCGGAGTTAGAAAAGAGGCAAAATTAGAAGTAGTTAACTGTTTGTACCTAGCCGTTTTTTTTTCTTTATTTAAAACGTCCATGCTTAAGACGTTTTTAGGTCCACTTTAACAAATTTAGCAATCTTCATCACTTCATAACAGTCTCGGTGTTCGTTTTACTAAAAAAAATATTTAAAAAGTTGTTTGTCTCATTATATAGATGAACTTATAATTTTTTCTTGGATTAAGTACACAGTATTATAATAATATACCTAATATATTGAAACGAGCCCTTAGGCCCTAAGAAACGGGCCTATTTTTTTTTGTTCAAAAATAAAAAGTAAAATTAAATATGTAGTAGTTTTAAATATCATCTATCTCCCGCCATTGTGTGGCGCTTCCCGCCATAATTTTCCCGCCTGACGCCATTGTATTTTGCCGTGTTACTTGTTCTTGTTATTCTTCCATTGTGTTTTGCCGAGTTGCTTACTTTTCTTTGCTTTGTAATTGCGTTATAATTATTGATGTGTGTTCTTTTGCGATTAAAATATTATTCACCAATTGGTTGTTTTTGGTTTGTTTTGCGCCTTCAAATAAATGAATTTAGATATCTATTTAGATAAGTTTTGTTATATATATTTAAAGACCAACAAATCAAAACAAATATTGATTTTCATTGGAATAAATGTGGTTTTGACTATGTGAATCGTCGGGACACAACTCAATTATATAAATGATAAGCATCAAAATTTTACTTTTAACAAAAACCGTGATAATATTTTCTATATTTACAAAACGAAGTGACATTTTGACATACAACAAAAATAAACAAAACAAGTCATGGAACAGGCTTCCGAATAACATTTTTTCCCGTCCTAAAATTTTTTAAGCTTAGGTTTACGCGAGCGATGACCATGAACACTTGAGCGGATATCGCTGTCCAACAAACTCAGCCTGGGCATTGGTGAAATGAACCAAATTTCAACTAACTCAGTCATCTTTTACTCAAGTTATCGTCATCAATAGATTTTGTGACGGTTATTTTGTGACAGTGATTTTGTGACGGTGATTTTGGTAGTTTTTTGGGTTCACTCCCAGGCTCCAGAACGTGCCATAAGGAACTTTGTTCCAAAAAAAGGATCCCATGTTTAGTGCTTTGGGGAGAGTGTTTTGACTTATTTTGCATCAAACGCTCAAACTTCATAAGATCTTAACATGTGCAAAGTTTTAAGTTTAACTGTTATTAAGTCATGATTAGAGTAATGAAGGGGTAGAGTCGCTAAGATAATAAGTGAACTTGTCGAAGACAACGAACCCAAGTAAAAAGATATTTAAAAAAAAAAATAAAAGTCTATTACTCACAGTGGGTCCAACAGGGCTATTAGGATTCCTCTTGCTTCTCGTAGAATTAGACGTAGATTTACCACCAACGAGAGTATAGTCTTCACCAGTGTCTACTGCATCCAACTAAAACATCACAAGTTTTGGACAAATAAGTGATAAGTTGAATAAAATACACAGGCATTGGTAATATAAGTAATTAAATTCTAATATAATGTCATTCTAGAACATTTAAGATATGAATGGATTTCTTTGCTACAGTAAACAAAGACTCCCAAATTGTGCACCTAACTTATAAAACAAAGTACCATGGGTCAATGGGGTCAAACAATTGAAAAGAAACAAATATTTTGAAATAGTTATTTTACTTTGTTGGTTTCTATTACCTGAGTTTGATAATGATAGGGCCACTTTACACAACTTTTAGTGAAAAATGTCTCACCTCTCTGGAAATTAAACCCAGATTATATTGGTTTGGACTAAGGTCCCAGGGAGAGCATATCGAGTCCTGTAGACACACTGATCCCCAATAATATATATTTATTATACTTCAGATCTTCCAAAAGAAGAGGTTTGATATTATCCCAAGCCAGGATAATATAAAATTTCATCTCTCACTATCATTAGGTTTGTTCCAACCGCCAGTTCCGAATCAGTTTCGGATTAGTCCGTGATTGACATAATGTACATGCGCGAAAATTACTCAGTTGGAAATTGATTTGTGATTCCGTCTTGTTGGAACGCTCCTGAACTCGAACTAAACTGTTTGAAGTGGTAGATTATCACTGTTATAAAAAAACTTTTTTTAGTAGGCTCACGGCACACACGTATTTTTATTGATATAATCCTGAATGCTCTTTTGTTTTAAAAAACAAATGTTAATCTTAGTCCTGTTAGAGAAAGAAAAATTTCTGAAATAAATCGGATTCTTTCGATATTTGTTTGAAAATGGAATAAGTACCAAAAATACATCTTGGAAATAGGTACAATTTTTATTTTTTTCAGAAATATCTAGAAAATGTCATTATATGCACAAAAATTAATCATCGCATTCGTACAAAATCATTTTAAAAATAAGATTTGAATCACAAGAAAGGTAAAAATAGGTAGACATCAAAACAAAAACAATAAAGCGGAAGGTTACGTTTCTGTTCACCGAAATTCAATCCCAAACTACTAGTCCCTGCCTCCGATCGCTGACTGCTCTGATTGGTATCAAACCAATCCGTGATTCAAAAAGAGCGTGGTTGGAACAGCCGATTAACAGTCAGAGTTTGAGTTTGGGCTTCGTTGGAACGCCCTGTTCCTAATGCGCATGCATCGACAGTTCCAAACCAGTTTGAAGTGCGGTTGGAACAAACCTATTGCATACTTGTTTTAATAAGATAAGTATCCAAATATTAGAATATGTACCACTTACCCACATTTTAGTGGGAAGTGCGCTGGGCCCATAACCTCTGAAATGTAACCTTTACCTGGAGGTAAACAATATAACCTTATCAAAAGTTTTTGTGAAATTTATATTTTGTAACTTATCTTAAAATTTATCTCTTAGTCTTTAATTAAAATTTTTAATAATTTTTGAAAGTATTTAGTTTTTTAGAGAGTGGAAAGTTCAGGCTTTACTTTTATATATTTTTTTTTTATCAGTCCAGGGGTTCCAGAATACAAAGCCTGAGTGCACAGAGAATTGTAGTTTAGCCGGTGGTGAAAATCAAATTTCATTTCTCTTAATAGTATTAAGGGATCAAGGAGGAAAAGCCATGGAAACTGAATATCCCATGCATCTTCTTAATAAGTACTAAGGAAAGGGGGGGGGGGGAAGGTAAGTCCTGAGAACAATTTTTTACCATGATGAACATTGGAGATTGAAGACATTAGACAGAATAGTAGTGAAGAAATGTTATGTAGAAGTTATGGAAGGTTGAGGAAGAGATGGGCGGAAGGAAAAAAGGAAGACTTGAAAAAACTAAGAGCTGGAGGATAGTATGGAGGATAGTATGGTGGAATGGAAAGGTATTGTTGCGGAGGGCCTTTCATGTGCTGTAGTGTCACGGAATAGGTAATGAAAGGACCACCTGATATGACCCCTAAATGTTGGGTTCTCTTAGAATTTGTCACATGGCTTGTTCAATTCAATTTAAAAATAATAAATAAACTGTACAGACCTGGTTCATTTCCAAATCATTGGCACTTTGGTATATTGTGTACGTGGAGAAGCGAATAGAGTCCCTCTTCACAGGAGAGCCCGTGCTGGCCTCTGTGAACAGGTCCTCGTTGGAACTATCCATCCTTCTCTAGCTGCAATCAAACCGATTCACATATCAATAACAATATTAAACTAGGTATTTGAAGAATAATGTGATATAATAGTCCAGGAGATAGCGTGCAAAAAGTGTCTGACTAATATCAAGCTAGAATTTTGTATACAAGTCAATCTTTTAGCGCCTTTTAAGAATATGTGGTCAGCAAAGTTTGTCTGCAGGACATAGCTTGGCAATAGGGGTTTGAAAAAAACAAACCGATAGAGAGCGGCCATGTCTCGCCAATTATGGTGGACAATGTGATTTTCATGATCCTGAGTACAGAATTAGTTACTAGACTGAAAATCAAGTTGATCTTAGTTTGTCCCTTGACAGGTGACGTTGATTTTTAGTAATATTTGAATTACTAAGCGTGAAATAATAACTATCAAGCGTGAAAATAACATCGATTTGATTTTCGGTTCACTAAGTAATTCTGTATTCAGGATCATGAAAATCATACTGTCCACTACAATTGGTGGGACATGGCCACTCTCCACCATTTTGTTTTTTTCAAACGCCTATTGCCAAGCTATGTCCCGCAGATGAACTTAGCCGACCACATATTCTTAAAAGGCCCTAAAAGATTAACTTGTATACAAAATTCTGGCTTGATGTTAGTCAGACACTTTTTTGTACGATATCTCCTGGACTATAAGAGAAATAATAGTAAAAGAAACTGGTTATTAAATAAATCCTATCATTAATTAGAAATATTGACAAAACCAAAAACAAAGAAAATGCATGCAAGTTTCAAAAACAATAATTACACTAATTATATTGCCCTTAGTTTTATTGCTCTGAAGAACCCTTTAATTCTTTCAGCCTAATTATTTTTGTTCTCTAATCTGCTTGTACACTTACAGGAGTTGCTAGGAACCTGCCTAACCTCAAAAAGTGTAAATCGAAAAATTTCATTTTTATTTATTTATTACTTTATTAGGGTGTCAGACAACTAGGTAATTTCATTTTTTTTTGTGTTCTCACAATGTACTTTGTATATGAGAAAGCAAAGAATTGTAATTGAAATTTTAAAAACTTGACAGTCTTACACACAGAATAAGTGATATTTTTCTCTATAATGACATACATATCTACAGTCTATAAGATTAGAGTTGGCACAATCGAAGGCGGGAAACAATAAACATGGAGGTAGTCTTGGGGTTATAAAAAGGGAAAATCAGTGTTGCCATGTTATATTTTTTTTGTGGGACAGGGGTAGAGTTGAGCATTTTTTTTTCTGAAGTTGCATTCAACATGCCCATTAGAATCGTTTCCCTCAAAATTTTCCCGCCTTTTGATTGTGCCAACTCTAATCTTATAGACTGTAACCTAAGGGCACTACACACTTTCAGTTTAAGTGGGCAGTTGTCCTTCTGTAAAATCTGTACATGAATCTTTGTCTTTGCAATTACGAACTGAAGGTGTGTAGGCTACACTCAATTTCTGAGTCGAGAGTCCCATGCAGGCGAATGGCCTGTCTAAACTCTTCACTTGCCTCTGTTTATCATTCAGACATAACATCATAAGTGATAAACTGTGCAGATATACTACAGGAGTGTATGCTCCTTTACCTCTCTACCAAAGTTTTAATAGATTTACCTATATAAAAGAGCTGGAAACCTTACTTGCTTATTGGATCTTGATTTTACAATCTACTCTAACCACTTCACAAAACTCCAATAGCTAATATTAAATACAGATTGGATACAACCACTTTAAACATTAGCTATTGTGATTTTTTTTTTTTACAGTAAAAAAAAAAGTGGTCAGAAGAGTTTTGACCACGTTTAATACAAAAATAAAACTGTCAAAAAAATATTCTATTTCATTATCATATCTGCGATATTACAATTTGATAAATGTTAAATATTTTACAGTGACATAATGTCAACCAAACAAACAGAACAATAGTAGATTATTAATAGAATAATAGGAACATATTGACATAATACATAAACATGAGGTCTATTAGAATTTGATAAAATTTCATCCACACATGGAGGATGGACATGGGAATCTTACAACTACTACTCCAAATCTATACCTGAATTTAATTTCTCTTTGCCTTGGGTTATGATTTCTTTGAAAATGTATTGAAATAGGTCCTCAAAAAGTGTAAATCTATTTTTTTTTTTTGTTATCACTAGGGCTCGGATTTGAGCATATTTTTTTTCCTGAATAGTATTCATTAAACGAAGCCTTTTGGTGGTATTTTCACCTCTCTGAGACCAACAGAATTTAAATTTATCGAGCATATAAATGCATAAAACGGCTGTTTTCAGAAAAGCATATAAATGCATATTCTTGTGGTTTTTCGTCTAAAAACTTTGTTTTTATTCAAATTCTCCCCCAAATGCATAAAACGGGTGTTTTCAGAGAAGCATAAAATGCAGATTTTTTTTTGGTTTTTCGTTTAAGTACTTTGTTTTTATTCAAATTCCCTCCCTCCCCCCCCCCTCATTCAGGCCCTGACCACCAAGAAAGTTCAGAGAAGGACGTGATGTCATGCTTGAATTTCATAAAATCCTGCATGAGCGTCATTTCTGAGGTAAGCAATGTCAGACGATTTTCCAAACTACTCTGCAGAAGATGCAGCATAAGTTAAGTATTTTTTGTAATTGACATCAAAAGATTTTATTGGCCAATTTAAGTAAATCACTTAAAAGTGAAAAAAATATAGAAAAAATCTTGATGTAATATACCAATCTACTTCATTGACTCGACTAATACTGAACATTTTGAAAATAAACTTTGAAACTGTAACTTTTACATAAAACTTTTCATATATATACTTGAAATTTGTGGGTATAGCAGTGTATCATACACACAATTTGAAAATCATACTTATATATGAAGATAAGTTGTAGATTTTTTTTTCGTTTCACTATCCTCCCTATAGTTTTAAACAGCGTTTTTAAAACATATTCTGCATATTTAACAGCATATTATGGGGTTTTTCTAGCATATCTATCGAGCATATAATGGGTTTTTCGAGCATAAAACAGGTGGTTTTCGAGCATATCTGGAGATTTTATCGAGCATATCAATCCGAGCCCTAGTTATCACAATGTACTTTTGTACATGAGAAAGTAAAAATTGTAATAGAAATTTTAAAAACTTGACACACAGAGGAAATGTGGAAACCAGGACTGCATGGGTAGTACTCGTATTTATAGAGTCAACAGGTAGTTGACATTTAAAATGTGATACATGTTTTTAAACAACAGTTCCTAATAGAATCTGAATTAAAAAGGTATAGCTTAAATTCACGGACGATCTATTGAAAGCTATACAAGTTTTAATTATACGGCAAGGAAAGGACAAAATGTGTGACACCACAAGTCACTAAACAAAATCACAAACCAGGCTGCATCTGTAAAAATATGAGATCTATGCTACACTCCTAATTAGTAATTCAGTCAAATAACTAAGCCAAATTCTTCTAAAATCTTTACTTAAAATAGAAATATTTTATAACTGAACTAAAACTTCTTTACTGTGAAAATATAATTTCAAACTAAACACTGTCATTTGATTATTATTAAATATAAAGAAATAATATATACTATATCTAATTATATATTTAATAATTATAAAATGAAAGTCCCATAGAAATAAATAAGTTTAATTGGATAAAGTGATACTCTATTCTTTTTAAATAATTTTAAAACAATATTAATGAGGTATTTTCGAAGGTATATTAATGTGTATATTAGTGTAGGTACATTAATGAGGTATTTTAATGTAATTACTCTAATGAACTTAATTGCATGTCAAAGATAAAAATAATTAGAAGTATCATTTATTTATTATTTTGTAAGAGTGTCCGACAAAAGAAGAATTTAAAATATTATTGTTGATGTCTGTGATTAAGTCCTAAAATTTGAAAAAAAGTACTAAAGGTAATAGACGTAGAGGTTGAGGGAACTCAATAAGTTAGCATTCTGGAGGATTTTTAATTTTATTTACTAGTATACTATGGTGGCCCAAGAAGACATTTGGCTTCCCTAATCTTTCTACTGGCTCAAGTCGCAATGTTCTATCAACAGTCAATGTTATAGCTAATATGGGGGACGATTAAAAATAAAAGTTTCTTTGTCAGCATCAAATGTGTTACGTCGTTTTAAAGTCCTTGAAGAGAAGGAAAATAATATCCATTTTTAAGTTGTTGGTCATATTCATACTATAGAAAGTTTAAATTTTAATTTTAATCAAATTATAATTATTATTAACAATGGGAGACAGACAGAGAAATATAGACTGGGGCTTGAACCACGGGCCTCCTATATTTCCAGTATAAACTGGTTAGAGCGTCTATACTGGAAATATAGGAGGCCTGTGGTTCAAGTTCCGGAGCTGGAGTCTATTTTTCTCTGTCTGTCTCCCATTGTTAATAATAATTATAATTTGATTAAAAGGAAAATCATATGTAATTATTAAAATGTCACATTCAAGATGGTGGCCAATGTAGTGGACGGCTAAACATAAAGTGTTTATATTATATTCAGCATTAAATGTTAAATAATTAGTTTTAAAGGCCTTGTAAAGTAGGAAAAGAAAGTTTAACAATCGTTAAACAAAATTAATATTTTAGCGGTATTTTGAAAAAATAAATAAATAATGGCCGACTAAAGGTTGTTGAAAAAAAGCTTTTCCTTGTATCGCAAGGTTGCACAACATTTTAAAGCTCTTTTCAGGTTGATTAATAACTACGTAAATATTTCCCCAGGAAAAATATTTCCTGGTTGAAAACAAATATTGCATATATAAGCCCCACATCACTAGTTAATGTACACTTAATAAAATACAGTAATTTG
The DNA here is from genome assembly GCA_001010745.2 of Gerris buenoi. Lineage (NCBI taxonomy): Eukaryota > Metazoa > Arthropoda > Insecta > Hemiptera > Gerridae > Gerris > Gerris buenoi. The sequence goes on from KZ652204.1 coordinate 111,119, forward strand.
TATTTATATTGCGGTTAGACAATTAGAGATTATTTTAGATTAAATCATAAATATAAAAAAATAAAATAAAAACCTATTATTATTATGTTTGATTACCACTAAATATCAGTCAATATAAGCAAATCCCCCCTCACCCCCCTTTTCTTTCTTCCTTTATTTGGCATTGGCTTTTCACCATAAAACAATGTTGTCTTAAATTTTGACAAATTTAATTAATAATTTTTTCCTTTTTTTCAAAAACACAGATAATTCTTGATATTCTCTAAAACTGCCACTCTTGAGAAGAGATTGCTAATCCAGAGGTCTCGCTATGCTTTTTGGAATGTATTAAATCGAGTTCCTATTTAAATTAAATGAGACACTTTTTGATAATTTTTCGTTCCTCTTCTTTAGACAAAGATGGTTCATAAGGCTTGCAAGTAGGAGGTGTAGTTTAACAACCAAATAAATTGTTTTAAATTGGCTTAAATGAGTAAAAAAAACAAAAAGAAAAGGCAAAGTTAAACACTTCAAAGAAATTAGAAAATGTTCACTCTTATTAATATCAAAAAATAATAATAAGAAAAAGATTAAATTTTTGTTTAGGTTAATTAAGTGAAATTGATCTCGGTTATTACGGGACGTTAATATGAAAATAAAATAATTAATAACAAACAACACAAACCAAGAACAGTAAAAAAAGGTTTCTTACCCTGCGCACGAAGATATTATTTCTTTCAAATAAGTACATTGATTAAAAAACTAAGTAATTCCATTTAACTTTCCTCAATTTAAAGTAGCCTCAAAGACAAAATATAATAAATATGAGTGAGGCTCTGACTCAATAGAAGTGAAACTTAAGTTCTAGAATGCTCTCTTTCATTTTTTGATCAATTCATTATTTCAGGATTAAGAAATGGTTATGGGAAATTGAATTGAAAAAAAGGCTACGCTAAGGCAACCACATTTATTGTAATAAAAATAAATGTTTGTTTTGATTTGCTGGTCTTTAAATAGATATAATACAATTATTCTGTAAAAATGTTTGGACGAGTCTCGAATCGCAAACTTCGTTACACAATTTCACTATAAGAAAAAATTCACTCTACCTCTGCCAAAGAAGTTTCACTTCAAAAAAATATTGTTATTTAGCACAATACATTTTGTGACAAACAAAATCACAGCACACACAAATAAGGTTCTTAGTTGTATTTAAAAACAAATTGTTACTGGCGTAAATTCATTTTTTGAAAAATTGTGAGCATATCTTGAACAAAGAATGTCACTACTACGTCAACACTAAGTAGTAAAATACAGCTTTTGTTTATTTCTTTTTAAGAGGTAGAATCACAATATAATGCGAATTTATCCTAAATAAATATTTTCTTAATCAGAAGATGCAATCTTACTTCTTAATATATTTCAACGTATCCCTGAGAGAAATAAAGATAAGGTAATCAGTGGCGTATCCAGCGGCTAGGTTTGGGGGGAGCACATTCTAAGTCAGTTAAGATATGGGAAGGTGGGGGGGGGGGGGGGGTTTT